>CM030360.1:15775970-15971899 GCA_017893485.1 Hemerocallis citrina
TTATACCGAGTGATCATATTTATCGTTCCTTGAATTTAGTTTACTCCAATAACTAAAGAAGCAAAAGAAATAAAAAAAAAAACCAAAACAAATAGGTACATGATACAAATGATAAACTATTTTTCACTGAAGTGAAAAATCAATAACACTGCTAGAATTTTTTCAAATAGTCATGAGCTTTTGCTGATGTTGGTTAGGGACAAAAAAAAAAATTAAAAATTAAAAATTAAAAAAATTAAACTGTACCTCCTAGTGCACGCTTTGATTAATACACGCATCGCTCACATATAATCTTTTCATCACCAAGAATTCATATGCTAGATAGTCACATATTCTTAACCATCAATATGTAATGGTACGTACGATCATTTCAGTGCATTGCTTGCAATTACCATACGTGAGATCGAGCTGAGCTTCGAAAACATCAGATGCATATTGTATATATCCTCGTGTGCATATTATACTTCTGGTTGGTGAGTGTCTCCTATCTATCACTAGATCTCATGGTTTGGAACGGATTCTTTTGAAACTTCATGTGGACAAATTTGGTTGTAAAATTTGGCGCAAAGAAAGATTTACCCAAATTAATGTCTACAAACTTTTTGCTGTCGACGATTCAGGATATTGATCGATCGGAAGAAAGCAACGTTCTTTTTCAGTCTGACAGGTTGAAAAGATGTGAGTGTAAAAGAGAATATGCTTCTCTTTTACATCTAGACCATATCAAATGAGCCCAACGAGCTAAGGTTAAGTGGCTCAAAGAGGGTGACGGTAATTCGTCCTTTTTTCATAAGTTTGTTTCTCATCGGCAAAAATGTAATCATATTACGTCCATTATGGTTGATGATGTGGAATTACAATCTATCACCGAATTCTACTCCGCCTTTCTCAATTTCTTCAAACATCTTTTGGGTACATCTCAGATTCCCTCCATTCATCTTAATTGGGCTCAGCTTTATGGCAGTGAGAATCATGATCTATCCATCCTTGAGTTTCCCTTTTCCATGGAAGAATTTAAAGCTGATGTTTTCTCCATGCATAGTGATTCGGCGCCTGAAACTGATGGATTTCCTACTTTCTTTTTTCAGAAATTTTGGGATTTCCTTAAAGATGATTTCTTTGTCTTGTTTTCGGATCTCTTCTCAGGTCAGTTCTCGTTTGATCATATTAATTATGCTAACATTGTGCTCATCCCCAAGCTGATTTGTGCTAATAGGGTCTCCGCTTTTCGACCGATTAGCATATTCATATCTACTTTCAAAATCATTATGGAAGTTCTTGCTAATCTCCTTAGCTTAGTCATTTCTCCTCTCATTGATCCCGCTCAGTCCGGGTTTATTAAGAATAGATTTATTCTTGATAGTGTTGCTTCTGCTCAAGAGATTATTTCCAGTTGTCATCAATCTAGTATGCGGATCCTTTTAAAATTAGACTTTGAAAAAGCTTATGACAAAGTCAATTGGAATTTCCTCTTCGATATTCTCCCTCATCGCGGTTTTGATCTCAAATGGATTTCTCGGATTAAATCTAGTCTCTTCGCTGGTATTTCCTCAGTTATTATTAACGGTATTGAGGGTAATAAATTTAAATGTAAGTGTGGCCTTTGCCAAGGTGATCCTATCTCTTCTTTATTATCCTCTCTGGTTGCGGATGTATTTAGTAAACTTCTCATGAACGCTTGGAATGCCCACCTTATCGACGGTTTGGGGGGCTTCAGTGGTTTTCGTGGCATTCTTAATCTGCAATATGCAGATGATACTATCCTGTTCTTGAAACCCAACGAGGTCACTCTGCACAACCTTAAACTTCTTCTTTACATTTTTGAAAAAGCATTTGGTTTATCCATTAACTTTTGTAAAACTTCTGTTCTCTGGATTGGTGGCTGTGAGAATCGTAATCTCGAAATTGCACAGTTTTTTAACTGTGCGGTAGCATCCTTCCCTATTCAGTACCTTGGTATTCTATTGAAATGGGGGAAGCGTCACAAATCAGACTGGATTCCGCTCATAGATAAAACGGAAGCCATACTTAAAGTTTGGGCTGGAAAACTTCTATCTACGGGAGGACGTCTTATTCTGGTTAACTCTGTGCTTTCTTCTATCTCGCTCTACATGATGTCTTTCTTCTATTTACCATCTTGGGTTATTATGAAGATCGATCGTATCAGGCGCAATTTCTTTGGTCAGGGTCCTCTCTCTTCAAACCTGGCAAACATCTTTGTAATTGGGATACAATCTGCAAGTCTAAGCGTGAAGGGGGTCTTGGGGTGCTTAATCTTAGGAATCAGAACCTCGCTTTGCTGGGTAAATGGATTTGGAGAATTCTTAAAGATGGGAATTCTCCTTGGGCTCGCCTTATCTATCATAAATATTTTTCCTGTTATAAAATTTGGGAACTCTATCCTTCCCTTCCGCCATCAGCCTCCTCTTTTTGGAAGGGAGTGTGGAAAACGGTCGAACCGTTTAAATGTGGTATTCTCAAACTTGGCGGTAACGGGACTGTTATTAAATTTTGGACTTATTTCTGGTTGGGCAATTTCATTATTACATCTTCTTTTCCTGAATTGTTCCATCTTGCTGCCAATCCTAATGCGACTGTAGCAGATTATGTGGTTTGCCAGGACAACTCACAGTCTTGGAACATTCCATTTAGTTGCAATCTGCCTCCGCCATTAATCCCCAAACTTACCACCCTCTTGTCATCCTTACAGTCCTACACCTGGCACCTCCAGGATGATTTTCTTTGGCGATGGAATAGTTCGAGAATTTTCTCGGTTAAATCTTTCCATAATTTTCTTAATTCTGGAGGTGTGTCTTCCCCAATTGCCAATCCTATCTGGAAATCTTTTGCCCCTCTGAAATTCAACATTCTTGTCTAGTATGCAGTTCAGAATAAATTTCTGACTGTGGACGTTCTTAACAAAAAGAATATTGCGGCCGGCCAAAATTGTGTTTTCTGCCACCAATTTTCAAAGAACGCTCTTCATTTATTCCTTACTTGTTCCTTCACTTGTCCGTCATGGTTGATTTTCCATCAAGCTTGGGGGGTTTTAGGCCACCCTGAATCCTTGGATTCATGGTTGACTACATGGAGATCTAACTCTGTCCCTAAACCCTTGCACAAATCTTGGGATGTATCTATGATGTCCATCATTGCTATCATCTGGAAGGAATGGAACTTACGTATCTTTACGAATACTTCTCGCCCGATTACGGGCTTAATTGACGACCTCCTTTTTTACCCCAATTTCAAGGCCTCCATCCTGGTCCCTCATAAAATTAATAATCTTAGACTTCACAAGCTTGATACTACGACATCTTTATTCTATCACGATATATTGTTTCTTACCTCCTTAGCAAGTTGGTTTCTCTAATTTGTTTCCACTGCTTATGTTATATTTTCTCTTTATTTTTTCCTATGTCTACATGCTCCATTTCTCTTTTCGGTCGCTAGCTGATGCGGGTTTGATTTTCTTTTTGCAGTTCTAACCTGATGGGGCCTCTCTCTTCTGGTGCATTTTGTGGGAGTGGACTACTCTCCGTATCTCACCTATAAATCCTTTTGCCTGGACTTCTTCTACCTGCTTCTCTATTGCAGTTGTTTTGTCTGTTGCCTACTGGAATGGTTTACTTATGTGTTTCTTTTCATTTTGGGTTTAGTGCAGTTTCTTTTGCGACTTACCACGGTTCGCTGTGTTATAGTTTCTATTTCCTTTATGTTAATTCTTTTCTGCATCCATGTGTGTTGTGTTGCTCTGTTTTGTTTTTCTGCAAGTCTAGCATTTGTCGACTATGACTCTTTTTTTTTCCATATTGTTCCTTTGCCTCCCTTGGTGTTTGAGTACAGCGGTTGCATGCATCTGTTTGTTCTTTGTGCTTGTTTTGTGTTTTTTTCCAGTTTGGCTTTTGGCTGCTGTTCTGTGTAGGTCGTTTGTCCTTCGCTCTGTCAGTGGCCTAGTGCGCTGGTGGATTCTGCGCTTGTCTGCTTGCCTTCAGAGATTTTCTTCTCCCGGGTTTCTCTACTCCCTTCTGAGTTCGGCTACTGGGTCTTTCTTTTGCATTTTCTAGAGTTTTTTCGTCTTTCATAAATGACTCATTTGCATGTTTGGATAGTGTCATCTATGCAGTTGGCTGCTCAACGTTTTCTCATCCTTAGTCATCTTTTTTTTACTACGTCTTGTATTACTTTTCCCTGTAAATTGTTGTATAGTTTTGTTTTATATATAAATATTTGCTCGGGCTAGAGTCTTTCGACTCTACCCATTACATAAAAAAGAAATATATACATATGCTTTTTAAAAGGTATATATTGTCAAACATAATGCCATATGATAACAAAGTTCATGTTAGATATTATTATAGTCCCATATTGGTTGTAGAGTCGTTTTGATATTTGTTCTCCTCCTATATAAAGGTGGTATGGTACTTGGTTAAACTCAATTCAATATTCAGTATTGTTTTCATCTCTCTGATTTATCTAAACATGGTATCAGAGCCAATTATCCAAATTTTCCCTTCTTAAATTTCCTCATCAAAAATTCTCAAATTCCAATTATAAAAATTTCTTCCCAAAACCGTAGATCTCAAAAAAAAAAAAACAAAAAAAAAACAAAAAAAAAACTTCACCTTCAACCTCAGTCACGACCCAAATCGCCGCCTCCACGTCGAGGCCTCCAATCGCCTCGCGTCTCGATCTCTCCATCGCTGCCACGCCGCTGCCACACCGCTGCCCAATTTCAAATCTTCATCTTCAACCTCCAGTCAAATCTTCATCTTCAACCTTTAGTCAACCTTGTGCTTCCACAACCAAAAATACAGCTCTGAACTTCTCGCCCTCTCCCGCATCTCGCCCTCTCCCACATCGCCAACCCTGTGCTCCCCATCTCAAATACAAATTATACAAATTATACAAATCCGAACTTCCCCAGATCACCAGATCCGAACTTCTCCCTCCTCTCCCACCCCCAAATCCGAACTTCCCTGGATCTGATCATCCCCAGATTCAGATCACAAACCCTAGCCGCCCCTCTCCTCTCCCACCTCACTAACTCTACTTCTCCATTATGCTTGTAAACCCATTACCCTTTACTTATCCATTATCCTGTTTTCTTTTCAAACAAAAAAATCTGAAAAAAAATCAAAAAAATCAAAAAAATCAAAAAAAAATCAGAAATTATTATTATTATTATTATTATTATTATTATTATTATTATTATTATTATTATTATTATTATTATTATTATTATATATACACGTACTATTACTTGATGGAATCTCAGTCTCTCCCACATATTTCCGCCTCCGCTAACTTTCCCGATGCAACTGCCTCTCCTTCCTCCTCCAGATTCAAACAGCAGCAGCGCCACTTTCAGTCTGCCTCCGGCCTCCTACCTTCTCCTCACATCATTGCCACTACAACACAGGATGGATTTACTGGCATATATTCCCCGACATTTTACCAGAAACGCCGGGGTAGGAAGAGACCAGGAATGGGGCGTCAAATTGGATGGTTATACGCCGGCGGCCTCTATAAAATGCCGGGGAATTATGATATTCACTGGTATTTTTTATTAAAATGCCGGTGAAGGCCATATTCACCGACGTTTTAATAAAACACGCCGGCGAATATACAGATAAAATGTACAAAAAATCTTCTCCCATTCACCGGCGTTTTTTAGTTAAAACGCCGGTATAGGGTTTGGAATAAATTTCCCGCAAACCCTATACCATTTCCTCCTTCGATCCCCAAAAAAAAACCTAATTTTTTCCCCTCTCTCTCGCGCTCTCCCGCCTCTGCCTTGGCCGCCATCGCTGTGCCCTCCATCACCGTCCCCGTGCTCCGTCATCGTCTGTCGTCCACTCTCTCACTCCCGTCGTCGCTGCAAGTCTCCCCAACCCTCTCTCTCTCTCTCTCTCTCACTGGCATCGTCGCCACCTTTCCCCCATGGCTGTCCTATCGCCCTTCCCCCTACCCTGCCGTCGGCACTTCCCCCATCGCCGCCCCTCCCCCGCCGTTGCCCTTTCCCCCCATCGTCGCCCCCCCTCCCCCGCCGTCGCCCCTTCCTCTACACAAACCCTAGGTTTGTTTTTGAAATTTCTGAATCGTTTTATTTTTAAAATTTTTGTTACTGAAATTTCTACACAAACCCTAGGTATGATGTAGTTGGTATGTTCTTGAGATTGGTTCTACAATTTTTCCCAACTCTCTAATTTAGCTTGCTTGTATGTTCTTGAGGGTATACTTGTATGCTTGTATGACTAGGTATGACCATGAAACAATTTGGGTTTGAAAGAGAAGAATGCGATAATTTCTGAGCTGGGTTGTTAATAGGGATAATTTGGAGCCAAGTTGCCTGAGTACAAAATTTCACTTATGCTACCTTTCACATATATTTGTAACTTTAATTTGTGGTTTGTCTGAACTATCTTGATGGACTAGAAGTGAGATACCTCAATGGTATAATTGATCTTTTATGCCATAGCATGATCTATTGTGCTAAATTTTGGCTCTACTTACTACTAATTTTTGGTTCATTACGTACGGAACATCGGTTGAGTTTGTTTTGGTTTGGAATATGCACGTTCAGTTGGTTTAACCACATTTAAATTGCCTTCATGTTCAGTTGGTTTAACCACATTCAGTTGCTTCATGTTCAGTTGATTCCATTTTATTATGATGTTTCCACTCGACCTGCAAATGGAATATAACATGTTGATAGTTTTGAGTATATTTCATAGTTTCATAAATATATAGTTAGTGCAAAGTAGTGAACGGTTAGATACTTCACGAGGAATGCCATTCTAGTTTATTCAGTTTGCACTTTGTACAAGTAAATATCAAATGTGTATCTCTTGTTATCTACTTGATCCATTGTGTGTTACTGGGTAGGCGATACTCTTCTAGTACTTATAATCTGAGATTACTATTAGCTTTTGATACTAAACATCTGAACCTTTATGTATACAAAGTCATTTGGTTGAACCTATCAAAGTTCATCAGCATAATATGTTTGCTTTGGCATGATAAACTTCAGTTTATAATGATCATCTGATACTTTGCATTCACTCATACATTGTGAGCCTGTGATCAACTATGGATACATTATGAACCTGTGTATATTAGTGCATATTGAAGTATACCTTATGATGCTAAATTAGTGCATATTGAAGTATGAACCTGTGTAATATTCATATTCCATAAGTTGCAATCATCTTTTTAGTAATAATATTGTTACGTCTTAAAGAATGAAAATATTACCATTGTTGGCTTGATCAGTTTCAGAGCAAAGCAAAGGGAAACAGGAAGGGATGTGCACAGAGAGAGGGGGGGGGAGGAAATGGGTGAATTTTTTTCCGTACTGACCCACTTTTTTAGTTTTGCAATTTGGAGATGAGATGGAACATATACCTAAAGTTACACACTATGATTTTTGTAGGAGTGACTAGTGATGGAATTTTTTTTATCTAAACTTTATATACAATTATATCATGATGTCTGGATTAGTATCAGTTTCTAAGATAATGAGATTGTTGCTTGTTGCTTGGGTTTGTAAATGAGATTGTTCTTTCTCATTGATTTTAAGTGATAATGAGATGGATTATGTAACTGAAGTTGCACACAATGATTTTTGTAGGAGTGACTAGTGATGAAATAATCCTGTTTGAACTTATCTTGTGGATTCAATTGACAGTTATCTCATGAGTATTATAAAAGTATAAGTTTCATCATAGTTAGTATCTTGTTTGCCTGAATTTGACAGTGAAAATATTCTTTTTCAGTCTTTGTAACTCAATATTTTGAACTCCATATTTTGGTTATGAATGTGATGAGATCACATTATTATGTTTCATTATGAGATTACAATTTGATGATATTATACTATTATGCTTCAATCATATTTTATTGGGGCTCTTTTAGTTTTGCAATTGGTTTTGATTGCAAGAGTGCTCAAGGTTTTTTTTTTTTTTAAATTTTAATTCTTAAAAAATTTTGTTTTTTAAAAAAATATAGCTACACCGGCGTTTTTACAAGCGCCGGTGTAGCTTTCAGAAAAAAACTGACAGTCTATACCGGCGTTTTACGAACGCCGGTGTAGGTGATGGCCGAAAACAGTACTTCCAAACGAAACCACACATTTCCCGGCGTTTTACGACTGCCGGTGTAGTTTTAACCTACACCGGCGGTCGTAAAAAACACCGGTGAATGTCCCTAAGCTACAGCGACACGCGATTCAGCGACACTTGCACCGGCGGTTTATAAAATGCCGGTGATATCTACAGTGGGATTTATAAACGCCGATAAATGTGCAAAAAAATGCCGGTAAAGACTGTTAGTCTTGTAGTGTGCCCACCCTACATCACCTCTACTTCCGACACCGGTAGCACCGTCCTGCTCCCTACCCCGATTCAGACACCAACAACATCTCCCTCCACATTGTGCTCTCAGTCACAGCAGCCCTCGCAGTGAGTCGTCCCTCACATCCTCGGTCATGCTCGTCACTCCAGTCTTGCCGTCTCCTACTGATTGGGCTAATCATCAACAATGCCTCACTAAGCTGGAACTACAGCTCATGGGTCAGTCTATCAATGCTGGCTCCTCTGCTCTTGCACTTTCTGCTACTCCTGGTATGAATTCGTTCTGAATTTTAGATTCTGGTGCATCACATCATCTCACTAGTAATCAAATACTATTCACCACCTGCACAGTACTTCCCTCCTACTCTCCATCTCTACTCACAGCTGATGGCTCACCACTTCTTATTACACACTCAGAGACAATTAGCTCTTGCATTCTCACATTACCATACGTTCTTTATGCTTCTCATTTATCAATAAACCTTATTTCTATTAGTGCATTGTGCGATAGTGGTCTTCTTGTTACTTTTGACTCTTTAGGTTGTTCTATTACTGATTCCTCCACCAGTGAGGAGTTTGGGCATGCTAGTCGTCAGGGTTGTCTATATTATCTAGATTTTTTTCGTGCACATCACTCTCATTTTAGTTTTGCCGGTACTGTTTCCTCTGATGCTGATCTGTGCCACAAACGTTTAGGTCATATTAGCACATCACGACTCCAGACTATAGCTCGCAGTGGTGCCATTGGTTCTCTCACTTTTAAACATTTATTTGATTGTTAGGATTGTCATTTGGCCAAACACATTGTCCTATCCTTTAGTCACAAAAGAACTTCTGAAACCACTCATCCTTTTCAACTTGTTCATTCTGACATATGGGGCCCTCTTCTGTACCTTCGTGGAAAGGCTATCTCTATTATATTGCCTTCATCGATGACTTCACTAGACATACATGGGTTTTTCTTATGCGTCAGCAATTTGAGATACCTGATATTTATCGGTTCTTTACAACTATGATTCACACTCAGTTCAATGTGCGCATTAAGAATTTTCGATCGGACGGTGCACGTGAGTACACTTCCACCACTATGAGATCGATCATTCAGTCTCACGGCACCCTTTTTTAGTAATCATGCCCTCTCACACAAGAGCAGAATGGTGTAGCTGAACGCAAGCATCGTCACATCCTTAAGACGGCTCGCGCTCTTTTACTCTCCTCTTCCGCTCCTCGTTCTTTCTGGGCTGAAGCTATTATGACCTCTGTTAGTCTCATCAACATTACTTCCTTGTCTGCCCTAGCTGGTACGACGCCTTATGAGATTCTTTATCATTTACCTCCCGACTACAGTATGCTCCGTACATTTGGGTGCACCTGTTACGTCCATCTCCTTCCTACTGAGCGCACGAAGCTCTCTGCTCATGCTGCTAAGTGCGTTCACCTAGGTCACAGTCCTGAACACAAAGGTTATCGTTGTTTTGATCCATCAGCGGATCATGTCCGCATTTCTCGACATGTATCCTTTGTGGAAGACTCCCCTTACTACCTGACTCCCCCCGAGGATACTAGTCAACTGTCCTGAAAGAAATTTCAATAGCTTTAAGAAAATAATTCTAAGTATAGCAGTCAACTGTAAAAGGTCATAGGTCGACTGTCTAGAACGAAAGATCCCATAATCTTTAAGAAATAACTAAGTATAGCAGTCAACTGTAAAAGGTCATAGGTCGATTGTCTAGAGAAAAATCCAATTCTTAGGGTGACATCAAAACAGAGCAGACTCGGTCGACTGTAAAGATGAGTCAGTCGACCGTTCCGCAAGATAATTTAAAACATCAAGAAAATTACAGCAGCCAGGCAGCGACGGTCGACTGGAAAGTCACACCGGTCGACTATCAATCTGCAGACTGCAGATTTTGGTTGTGCATATTTCAACCGATACGCAATTTTACTTTATGAAAATGATTTTACAAAAAGCATATTTCTGGTTTGATCAAATACAACTTATAGGATATATAATAGTCCATAAAACTAATTCAAAACTACTTAAATTTATAAAAATAGCGATTTGTTAATTTCTTTCAATCAAACATGAATTGTGCATATAATCAAAAATAGAGTTTCTAAAAAAATTAATTATTCATTGAAATAGCTTCGTGTTCAAATCCAAACCATATATCAATACCAAAATCTCAAAAAGATCCCCAATTTAGTTGTATTCATCAAACTCAATCCAATTTATCTCAAATCCAATTCTCAAGACATGATCTCCTAATTCATCAGTCCTTATCAATATTTCCTCAATCTCAATCATCATTATTAACTCACGAACCTGAACAAATCTAAGATTACTATAATCGAGATGTGTTCATCCAAACTCAATGATAATAACAACTCACATCATCCACATGCAAATCTATTTATAGATAATTAGAGTTCATAAAAGATCAATTTTTAAGTCATCAATCCATCCAATCCATCATGTACATATTCATACTCAAACCCCAACATGCTTTCTAGTAGATGAAATACCATATACAACATTACCAGAATAAAACGAAAAAAATTATATTACTCACATACAACATGCACAAAATAAAATAAAACACAACAAGTCACTCACCTCAAATGAAGAAATCTAATAAGAAAAGCCTTTCTTTTGCGAAATCCAACATCCCCTCCTTAAATCTCCAAGAAATAATAAAACCTCTGTGTTGTGCATCGAAATAAGGCTACACTTCACTCTTTTAAATAGGTCGGAATAGGAGAAGGTTATTGAACACATTTGCAAAATAACCCTTTTAAAGTATAACTTTACATAAATAGATCCCTATACTTGAAAACTTGATAAAACCAATTCAATTGAGATTTAAAAAAAAATAAACACTTTATTTTCCAGCCGGCACTGTTTGAAATGTCCAAAAAATAGTTTTGCACTTTCATCCTTCAAAATGACAATTTTGCAAAAAGATCATTCTTATTCGTAATATTCGCAAATTGGCCTAATAAATATCAGAAAAATCTAGTAAAATTACAAATAAATTCCAAATAAAAAATAATAATTTTTCCACAAAAATAATTTTCCCTTTTGAACTTCCCTAGAAGATATTTGCACGTATTTTGCACGTGTAAAAAGATAAATCTTCAGAAAAATATTTATTAAGTCTTCAAAAATTATTTTAATTCATTTATAAGTCTTTAAAATTATATTTAAAAATACGGGATACTACATCACTGCCTCCTTAGAAGAGTTCTGTCCTCAGAACTATTACTAATGGGGTCCAAAATAAGAATAAACAAAGAAATTGGAATTTCATAAATGAGCCATAATTCAGAACATTCACATAGAAGGATGTAATCAAATAAAAGAAATACAACTCGATCCAATAGTACAATCATCCAAAGAAATACCATCACATAAATAAGATACAATCATACAAAAAAACTTAGGAAAATTTCTCTGCATGCGATCCTCTGGCTCCCAAGTAGCCTCCTCGAACTGCTGATTCCTCCACAACACCTTGACCATAGGTATCACTTTACTCCTAAAAACTTTCTCCCTACGGTCAACGGTCTCCACAGGATGTTCCTTGTAATTTAAGTTCACCTGTAGACCTTCAGGAACCTCTACCAACTGATGATTCTGATCTGGCATATACTTCCTTAACAACGACACATGGAACACATCATGCACTTATGTCAACTCCTCTGGAAGCTCCAACCTATATGATGTCTTGCCAAACCGCTCCTCGATCCTGTATGGCCCAATATACCTTGGTGCCAACTTGACTCACTTACCAAACCTGATCACCCCTTTTGTCGGAGACACCTTGAGGAAAACTATATCCCCAACCTCAAACTCCAAGTCCCTTCGTCGAGTATCAGCGCAACTCTTCTGCCGACTCTGAGCCTCACCAACCTCTTGCGAATTATCTCAATCTGCTCTGACGTCTGCTGCACGATCTCAGGACCAAACATTTGCCTCTTGCCAACCTCGTACCAACAAACAGGTGTCCTGCACCTCCGTCCGTACAAAGCCTCATACGGCGTCATTCCGATACTCACATGGTAACTGTTGTTATAAGCAAACTCAACCAATACCAAGTATCTCTCCCAACTACCACCGAAATCCATAACACAAGCTCTCAGCATATCTTCCAGCACTCGATTCACCCTCTCAGTCTGACCATCGGTCTGTGGATGAAAAGCAGTACTGAAATTAGTTTTGTTGCCCAGAGCTGCTTGTAGGCTCTTTTAAAACCTTGAAGTGAACCTTGCATCCCTGTCGGAAACAATCGACACAGGAACTCCATGAAGCCTCACAATCTCACCAATGTACAACTCAGCCAATTTCTCCAACGACCAAGTAATCTTTATGGCCAAAATGTGAGCCGACTTAGTCAAACGGTCCACAATAACCCAAATCGAGTCATTGCCCTTCGAACTCCTCAGCAAACCCGTGATGAAATCCATACTGATATTCTCCCATTTCCACTCCGGAATGGGCAACGGCTGCAACAAACCTCCAGGTCTCTGATTTTCTGCTTTGATCTGCTGATAAGTCAGACATCTTGCCACGAAATCTGCCACATCCCTCTTTATACCCGACCACCAAAAGTGTTGTTTGATGTCCTTGTACATCTTTGTGCCTCCAGGATGTACTGACAACAAGATACTGTGTGCTTCCTGCAAGATACTCCCTCTCGAATCTGCATTATCCAGAACACACAACCTCTCACCCATCCATAGAACTCCATCTTAGACACGAAACTCTGATAGCTTGCCTTCTGAAACCTGTTGCAACATCTTCTGAATCTCTGAATCTGATTTCTGACTTTCCCTAATCCTCTCTCTCAAGGAAGGTTGCAGTCTCAATTGAGCCAAAGATGCCCCCAAACCCTGCAACACTACCTCGATACATGCCTGATCAATCTCTACTACCAAGTCGCTTCGAGTAGTGATCAAACTTGATAAACTACTCTTCCTGCTAAGTCCATCAGCTACCATATTCGCCTTGCCTGGGTGATACTTGATCTCAGGAAGAATATCTTCCAACACTTCCAACCATCTTCTCTGCTGAAGATTTGAATCCTTCTGTTGATAAATGTACTTCAGGATCTTGTGGTCAGTGTACATGTTGACCTTCTCACCAAAAACATAATGCCTCCACTACTTCAAGGCAAAGATAATAGCTGCTAGCTCCAAATCATGCATCGGATAATTCTTGTCATGCGGACGCAATTGTCTCGACCCATAAGCAATAACCTTATCTTCTTACATCAGGACACAACCCAAACCTCTGAGAGATGCATCATTGAAGACATCATCATCCTTCCCAGCTTGTGGCAAAGCTAAGATAGGTGCAGTAGTCAACCTCTCCTTTAACTCAAGAAAACTCGCCTCACACTTATCAGTCCATGAAAATGCCACATTCTTCCGGGTCAAACCTATCAAAGGAACTGCAATCTGAGAATAGCCCTGAATGAATCTCCTGTAGTAACCAGCCAAACCCAAGAAACTCCTGACTTCCTTCACAGACGTTGGCCTGGGCCAATCCTTTACTGCCTCAACCTTCTGAGAATCAGTGGCCATTCCCTCCTTAGAAAGGATATGACCAAGGAAAGCTACCTCAAACTTCCAAAACTCATACTTCGACAACTTGGTATACAAGCTATGCTCCTGCAATTTCGGTAATACCGCTGTCAAGTGCATAGAATGCTCCTCCTCCGACTTTGAATACACCAAAATATCGTCGATGAAGACCACTACGAAGGAGTCAATAAATGGCCTCAAAACCCGGTTCATCATATCCATGAACACTACTGGCGCATTCGTCAACCCAAATAGCATCACCAAAAACTCATAGAGCCCATGATGAGTCTTGAAAGTTGTCTTACTCACATCTTCCTCCTTGACTCGAACCTGATGATACCCTGATCTCAAATCAATCTTCGAAACACAGCTGCTCCCTGAAGCCTGTCGAACAAATCATCAATCCGCGGAGGTGGATACTTATTCTGAATAGTCACCCTATTCAACTCCTGGTAGTCAATGCACATCCTTATTGACTCATCTTTCATCCTTCTAATCCAACACTGGCGCACCCCACGGTGAGGAACTCGGCCTAACAAGTCCCTTACTCAGCAAATCCTCAATCTGCTTCTTCACTTCGTCTTGCTCTACAGGTGCCATCCTGTACGGAGCCTTAGAAATCGGAGCACTCCCCGGTTGAACATTAATGCAAAACTCCACATCTCTCTGTGACGGTAATCATAGCAAATCTTCCAAGAACACCTTAGGAAAATCTCTGACAACTGGAATACCTTTGACTTCATCTGGAATCGCCATCTTGGATACCAATGCAGCCACCTTCGGAACCTTCTTCTTCCCTTGGAAAGTCACTGCGGGACCACCTGGTGCTTTCACTAACACCTATTTCTGCTTGCATTCAATTGTGGCATCATAAATTGCCATCCAATCAATGCCCACGATCACATCCACTCCTAAGACTTGTAGCTCAATCAGATCAATGCCGAACAATCTCCCGTCAATCTCGATATCACAGCCTTCGTAATATCGATTAGCAATCAATTCTTCACCTGACGGTGTTGCCACCGATAAAACCTTGCCTGGAAACAACTTAAACTCCACACCTAAGACCTTTGCAAAATTGGGTGACACAAAAGTATGCGAAGAACCAGTATCAAATAAAACCTTTGCCTTAATTTCATTAACCAAAACAATTCATGTTACATGAATAATGATACTCAATCTCCAATTATTCTCAAATAAAAGTTTTACTTATTACATTGATTTAAAAAAAATAAAATCAAAACTCTTACATACCCTGGATCACATCTTCCGAGTTACTTGCATCCTCCTCAGTTAATGCGAATACTCGTCCTTGCCTCTGGAATTTACCTCCACCTGGACCATCCTTCCTTAATTGTGGACAATGAGGCTTAGAATGTCCGACCTGCCCACACTGGAAACAAGTCTGCTTCGCCAACTTAGGACATGCCGACCTGTAATGACCTGTCTCCTTATAGTAATAACAAGTCACTTCCTGAGTTGCGGGTGCCTTCTGCACTGGACCACTGAACTTGACTTGCTTCACTGGGAATTCCTTCCCACTCTGACCTGATGCTGGCCTTTTGTTCTTGTTCCAGGTCTCTTGCTTTTTTGGAACTGGTCCATATCTTTCTCTGTCATAGTTGCTCTACTGACCAGCTTATCGAACCTCCTTATGCCCAAAGGAATCATTCTCGACCTAAAGTTTGGCCTCAAGTCCTGCTCAAACTTCTTGGCCTTCTTCACCTCATCAACTATCAGCTCCGGTGTATACCTCGATAGCTGAGCAAACTTAATCTCATACTCTCGTACGGTCATGCTACCTTGCTGTAGATTCAAGAACTCTGTCGCCTTCTTCTCCTGAATATCTAGGAGAAAGAAATGATCCATGAATTCTTCAAGAAAAGCCTTCCAAGTCATTTGCTGGTCCCCCAAAGTCCTCTTTACTGTTTTCCATCAAATACCAGCGTCCTTTTCCAACTGCATAGTGACCAACTTCACCTTATTGGCTGCCGGAGTTTCCAAGACTTCGAAGATTGTCTCCATCCTTCTAATCCAATAATCAGCCTTATTTGGATCAGACTGCCCCTCAAACACGAGCGGCCTCATCCTCTTGAAGGACTCAATCTGCTTGATAGGATCAACGTTAACAAACCCTAGTCCAGCCCCATGATTCTGATTCTGGTTCTGATTCTGCGCCAAATTAGCTGTCATCAGTGCATCCAAAGTCTGATACACCCTGGCAAATTCGGCCTTGAGATCAAATCCCGTTTCTTGGGAACTTCCAGCCCCATCACCATTGTTACCATTTCTAGTTCTGGGTCCAACCATTCTGAATACTGCAAAATGAGGAAAAAGTTAGAGCACCACAACACGATTCATATTCACATCAATACCCTCTGGCAAAACTGCTACCAAACCCCAAAAGTAAAAACATCATGTTTCAGTTCTATGTGATACTCACTCTCTAATGTCCACACCTAGGTACTCACGCTCTAGTGTCCACGCCTAGGTTATTTTTATACCATGTTTATTATTACTATTGAAGCATGCTCTGATACCAAATCTGTAGCGTCCCGAATTTCCAATATGATATCTTAGAAATATGTGGCCCAATTCCAAGCATCAACTTCAAATGTAATATTAAATACAGTCGAACACCAATAAAAATTTTCAGCTTTCATTACATTAATCTTTACATAGCACAGCGGAATACAATACACCTTAAATTACAGTGGTTGTAAAATATGAGGCTAGAGATAACCCTCACCCCCAAAACTAAAGGGGTCAGCCATAATGGTGTGAGTGACATAAAAATAAACAACGAACAACATATGTAAAGCATAGATTCATAAACGACAAGTAATAAACAAGAATACGTAAAATATGACATAGCAAGGAAACATGAAAACATCGGGTAAAACTAGAATAAGTGTCAAGTGTAGAAAACAGGAAAACACATGCATGAAACCAAGTCAAGAAAACACAATTCTATATGCTAACTC
Organism: Hemerocallis citrina; assembly: GCA_017893485.1. NCBI lineage: Eukaryota > Viridiplantae > Streptophyta > Magnoliopsida > Asparagales > Asphodelaceae > Hemerocallis > Hemerocallis citrina. Next base: position 15,792,895 of record CM030360.1, read on the forward strand.
TCTAATGCGTACTTATTGAAGTCTATGCATCCCACTCTACATAGATCCGGTGCAAGCCCTTAACATCTCTACATTGTAGGATTTAATCACCCACTATGCAACTAATCCTAACACGATGACTACTATGAGATAAAGATAAACTGTGAGTATTAGCCCAGACCCCGATAATTCTAGAGGTCAATCTCTATTCATAGATAATTCCGGAGACTATTTCACTCACATCTGAGAATCTTCGAGAATACCCCACACCGCAAGCGATGGTACCTCATCACACAAATACCACAAGTGCGTCGCCTCGATCCCGATAATTCCGGAGATCAATCTCAGACCACAGGTAATTTCGGAGACTATTTCACTCACACCTGGATAATTTTGAGGATTATCTCACACCGCAAGCCATACCGATGTCCATAATCCATGTTCTCATTTATTATATCACCACTAGTGCCTGTCCTTATCATTTTGGTTATTTAATTAGTTTACGAATCTCCTAGAGTTGGTGTACCCTACCGGACTTAACTTAACAACTGATCAACTAAAATGCCTCAACAGACCCAAACGTAAATATCCTAACTGCCGGTATACTAGGATCACACACACCCTCTAGAGACTCACACCCAAATATCCAAACAAAACTTCCAACATAAATTGCTCAGTTAACCCACTTGAAAACATATGTTCAGTAGAAGATAAGGTATAGAATAGTAAGTTATAGATTAAAACAATTAGATAATAAACCAAAAAGAACATTCAAAAATATAAAAATACATCAGTATCAGTAGACTATAGACAAGTGCAAGTCGACTGTCCAGAAAGAAATTTCAATAGCTTTAAGAAAATAATTCTAAGTATAACAGTCGACTGTAAAAGGTCATAGGTCGACTGTCCAGAACGAAAGATCCCATAATCTTTAAGAAATAACTAAGTATAGCAGTCGACTGTAAAAGGTCATAGGTCGACTGTCCAGAGAAAAATCCAATTCTTAGGGTGACATCAAAATAGAGCAGACTCAGTCGACTGTAAAAATGGGTCTGTCGACTGTTCCGCAAGATAATTTAAAACTTCAAGAAAATTACAGTAGCCAGGCAGCGATGGTCGACTGGAAAGTCACACCGGTCGACTATCGACCTGCAGATTGCAGATTTTGGTTGTGCATATTTCAATCGATACGCAGTTTTACTTTATGAAAACGATTCTACAAAAAGCATATTTCTGATTTGATCAAATACAACTTATAGGATATATAATAGTCCATAAAACTAATTCAAAACTACTTAAATTTATAAAAATAGCGAGTTGTTAATTTCTTTCAATCCAACATGAATTGTGCATATAATCAAAAATAAAGTTTCTAAAAAAATTAATTATTCATTGAAATACCTTCGTATTCAGATCCAAACCATATTAATACCAAAATCTCAAAAAGATCCCCAATTTAGTTGTATTCATCAAACTCAATCCAATTTATCTCAAATCCAGTTCTCAAGACATGATCTCCTAATTCATCAGTCCTTCTCAACATTTCCTCAATCTCAATCACTATTATTAACTCATGAACCTGAACAAATCTAACATTACTATAATCGAGATGTGTTCATCCAAACTCAATGATAATAACAACTCACATCATCCACATGCAAATCTATCAATAGATAATTAGGATTCATAAAAGATCAATTTTTAAGTCATCAATCCATCCAGTCCATCCAATCCATCATGTACATATTCATACTCAAACCCTAACATGCTTTCTAGTAGATGAAATACCATATACAACATTACCAAAATAAAACGAAAAAAATTATATTACTCACATACAACATGTACAAAATAAAATAAAACACAACAAGTCACTCACCTCAAATGAAGAAATCTAATAAGAAAAGCCTTTCTTTTGCGAAATCCAAGATCCCCTCTTTAAATCTCCAAGAAATAATAAAACCTTTGTGTTTTGCAGCGAAAGACGACTGCATTTCACTCTTTTAAATAGGCCGGAATAGGAGAATTAGGGTTTCTGAATCTATTTGCAAAATAATCCTTTTAAAGTATAACTTTACATAAATAGATCCCTATACTTGAAAACTTGATAAAACCATTTAAATTGAGATTTAAAAACAAAATAAACACTTTATTTTCCAGCTGACACTGTTTAAAAAGTCCAGAAAATAGTTTTGCACTTTCATCCTTCAAAATGACAATTTTGCAAAAAATCCTTCTTTTTCGTAATCTTTGCAAATTGGCCTAATAAATATCAGAAAAATCTAGAAAAATTACAAAAAAATTCCAAATAATAAATAATAATTTTTTCACAAAATTTTTTTTCCTTTTGAACTTCCCTAGAAGATATTTGCACGTGTTTTGCACGTGTAAAAAGATAAATTTTCAGAAAAATATTTATTAAATCTTCAAAAATTATTTTAATTCATTTATAGGTCTTTAAAATTATATTTAAAAATATGGGATACTACATATATATAAAGATACACTACAGACCCATCAATCATCACCCCTTTCCTATTATATATATATATATATATGAAGATAGATCGAAGAGATGTAGAGATATATTTAAACGTGTGTTGCATGGTTTGGGATATGGACAAATTACGCTAAGGCCTTCTTCCATTATAGTAGTAGTGATTTGACACATCTCTGTTCTCTTTCATCTCAAATAAAGTTTCCTTCTTCATTTGAAACACTTGAAATTACATATAACACTATTTTTCATACTCACTAATCACTGTAGGTGGTTACCAAATTTAACATGAATTAAAAATTTTCATTTTTGAATCTGTCAAACTCTTAGCAAGTAGATGCTGAGCTCAGTCCCAGTCCCAGAGTGACCATCTGGCCTGATCATGTAAAATGCCTCCGAATCAGTAGACCCCACCACCCTCTCAAACCTTGCCCTCACATACATCATCTCCCCTTCTAATCCATCCCCCTTAGCCGCCGGTAAAATTCCGGCACCAACTGACACGGGCCCAACTGCCCTCAAAACCTCAACTCGTGTGTCCCACACTCCCTCCTCACCCCAGCCCCGCACTTCATTCCGTTGCAGTACCCCTTCCACACTGTCTCCTCCATCAGCTTCTTGTTCTTCTTGTTCACCAATTGATCCACCGGTTTCCGGTCGCACTTGAGCGCGACTCTGACGACCCCAGAAGCCATTTCTTTGATGAGGGTCGTAGTGGGCATTGCCAGCTCGATGAGCAGTATAGGTTTAGAAGGACTCAGCTGGAACTCAATGTGCACGTTGCCCCTCCTATGGCCGAATAGAGTGCCGGTCACAACTGAGCTTGACCGGTTGTTTCCGGTCACTGCCGATGAAAGTAGAGATTTGAATTTTGTGGGTATAGAATGAGAATCCTTGTTCTGAATTGGATTCTTCTTCTTTTTAACAATGAAAATTTGTTCTTGGTTTTCTGCATCTAGGGTTGCATGGCATTTGAAGTGGAGTTTCATTGTTATCACTACTTGAGATAGGAAAAAGATTGAGAAAAGGAGATAATAAGCTCTGCGAGATTTTGTGGTTCTTTATTGTTAGGGTTTCGCCTCTTTATATACTGGTTCGATGTACTTAATTTTTTTTTTTTCCTTAAGGGCAAAAGCCAAAATACCCCAAACGTTTGGCCCGATTACAAAATGTCCATACAACGTTTGAAAAAGTACAATAAACCCATTATTCCGTTAACTTAATCCTTTCCGTTAAGTTATAATTATTAAATTACCTTTTTACTCTTATCTTTTCATATTCAATCTCTTTCTTCCCTTTCTTCATTTCTTTTTTCTTCCTTAATTTTTTCTTGTTCTTCCCTTTATTCCTTGAAGGGAATATATCTTATCATTTTTGCAATTCATATTTCTATCCAGAATTGGAAGTAGCTCTCGTCAAAATTTGATCTTAGAAGCCATCCTATTCAATTTATGGTTTATTCAGACTATGGAGGATTTCTCCTACTAACCCTTATGCTGGATATTCTTGGGAACATATTTGCTTCACTCTTTGTTAGGTGCTTTGTTTGGAAGGAAACCACAGGAATTTCAATACAAGGGAACGTCTTCCTCATGATACTTCATTCTTTTCTCTTCCTCGATCATTTTGGAGATAGAAACTGACCAAGTTATCTCTTGTAGCCAGGGAAAAGATGAACGAAATGTTGTCCTGCATCGTTATACTACTCATTTAATCAGCAATTGTGAATGCAAGGTATGTGGGGGAGAAAAAAAACAAACGAATGAAGGTGAGCATTAAACTTCTTTTGTACCATAATTTTTTAATATCGCTATTATTTGAATAGATTTCGAGCAGTTTATATCACTACATTTGCTTTTGGAACAAAATGAACTGGACTTAGCATCTTCTCAGATGTATACATACAGTCATACTGAGAAGTTCTTGATAATTGTCATTCTCTTAAATCCTTATATAATTAATCTTTCAACAACTAGGCGCTTAAGCCAGAGAAGAAGTAACAACTTAATCATCCTAATGAATAAGTTTGCATTATTCTATTTTGATCTCAACCTGCCTCATAAATAAACAAGACTGATTTATCTTCTACATGGACCAGAATATGTCTGTGAATCATGCCTGAAGCTTATAAAGATGGAGGAGAAAGACTCAAGTGAGTTAAAGCCTTTCTGACCTGAGCTTGCAATTAACCACTTAAAGGATAAGGGTTAAAAAGTAATTTAATAATTATAACTTAACGGAAATGGTTAAGTTAACGGAAGAATGAGTTTATTGTATTTTTTCAAACGTTGTATGGGCATTTTGTACTCGGGCCAAACGTTGGGGGGTACTTTGGCTTTTGCCCTTTCCTTATGTTCGACGTCCACGTAGGCCGGCTGTGGTCTGAGAACCACTAGTCCGGCCTACCCTAAATATTTAACAAGGGTAATGATCTAATGCAAATACTAATTTATTCATGAATCTCAACTAATCAGCAGAAGTAAAAAATTAGCCGTTCACTAAATAAATTATAATTTTAGGGAGGTGCCTATAACAGTTGACAAATTAAACAAAAAATTGCTGACATTATGAAGAAGAAGGAAAAAGATTTGAAAATCAAATCCAGAACAGAGGATAAGGGGAGGTGGATGGCTGCAAGGATAGAGAAGAAAGAAATAATATACTTTATGAATTCTCCAACTTCAAATATCTCCATCGTTATACACGGGTTATTTCGTATAAAAGAATATACGAAGTGACTGAATACCGTTAGGTTTTACGATCTTCAGGATCTCGAAGATAAAATTAAAGTAGGGAAGGTTCCACCTTAGTTTGTACAACATATATAATCTCAACAATTAACGAAATAAAAAAAAATAATTGTCACGCCCCGCTTCTCAGAATACGGGAACACAGGCACGTAATTGAGGCTCAGTGAATGATGCAAATATATCATTTATAAGCTGTATAGTTAACTCAACAACAAGATAACAATATCAACCACGCAAGCATGACCAACAACTGGAGAAAAAATATAGTTACGGGCCAAACACGTCCGGATTACAACAAAGAGTACATGAATAAAACAAGAACTAAAGTAGCATGAAAATAAATAAGACTAAAATCTGTGCTCAGCAACACCTTCGGGTAATTCTTTATCTGGGCCTGCAAGCATATTATTACAAACAGCAGAAATAAAGAGGTACCCGTTAACGCAAGTCACGGGCCGCAAGTGGTACAAGTTAATGTCACGGGCCGCAAGTGGTACAAGTTAATGGGACAATTATAAAATGAAACAAAAGCAGGAAAAGAGTAAGGAATCAAGAATCATGTAAATAGGAGATATACAACATGCAAACAGAATTAGGAACAAGTGACATACATGTAAACTAGTAAACAAATCAATAGGAACATGTACATGTAAACGAGTAAGCAAGTAACGAGTCAACATGAACGCGTAACATGTAAACAAGTAAGCAAGTCATCATGAACATGTAACATATAATTGGATTATGCAAGTGTACATCTTAATGTCATGTCTTTTATTAACCTAAGTAGGTAGCACTTCATGCGTCCCATACCACATGGTTGCTGCTCGCAATCAAGTGAACGTTTAGACTAGTGGTGGATTCTATACGTCACGTACTCGGAAAATTATGTCAATAGTATCTTGTGTCGAGATACGTGTAATGTGGAACATGTAGTGTGAACCTGTAACGTGATCATTTAAACCTGTAATTTTACAAACTTGCAACTTGTAACTTGCAACTTGCATCGGAAAATCACGAGCTCCCGTCCGAGTACACTCTTCTATATTGCCCACTACTAAATCTTTTTCCTTATACCCCAACTTGTTATCTTTTATTTTAATCAAACATGAACAATAACTATATGCAACAACAAGGACGGTAACATGACAGGATCGAGTATCAAATACTAATGCAGTACAGAAAAACAATTTTCAGGGTCTATAAAACATGTTGATGTGATCAATAGCATGTGTAGACTTAATCAAGAATAAAAGATATTATAACAACATGCAAACTAGTAACAAGATAAGCCATACATGCATAACATCCTATATAGTTCTATGAGTATATATATGTGTATCGTGTTCATGCAATGCATATGACAACAAAGTATTCGCGATTATGTACGAATACGGGATCGACGGATTATGTATAATACGAATAGAGTTAAGGAATATACTTGCTGTATTATGCAAAGAAGCTTGTACTAGAACAAACGAGTTGTATAAGGAGATACTTGCCTGTTAGTCGACGACGATGATATTGAACAAGAATAATGAGATCAGAATTCCGGGCAGTGATGCACGTGCAAGATATGTAGCATCCATGCCAAAACAGTAATAGCAACTCCACTTCTCCATACAAAATACCACACTGGATCGGATCCTCCTTACAAACACCCAACAGCAACAAAAGCAAACTCTAAAACAGCAATAACTCCTTCACAATCCATCTACCCCACAAACACCAAATACCACAACACCCAACAGCAACTCAAAAATCTCCAAATCCCGTTCTTTTCTTCACCTTCTTCAACACACAACGAGAGAGAGAGCGCGGGAAAGGAACTGTGATTGGCAACGGGGGTGAAGGCTCAGGCAGCGGCGCGCTCAAGGAGAGGCGACGCGCAGGGAGGCTCGCAACGGCGAAGCTGTGGTCGAGGGAGACAATCGGTGGCCGGAGGTCGCAGGTGGAGGCGATGAGAGCTCGGGGATGACTGGCAGAGGGCTCGACTGTGGCGGCATCGAGGTTGGAGCAAGGTGCAGTCGCGGCACGATGGCGGGAGATCGACGGGGTTGTTGGCCTCGGTGGGTTTCAGGGCTGCAAAGGCAATAGGAGACGCGCGGGGATGACAGAGGAGGTGGGCAAAGCTTTGGGACGATGGGGGCGCGACTGGATGTTGCGGTGCTGGTGGTGAGGCGGCGACGGGGAGAGGCAGGAGCAGTCGAATGTCTTCGATGGGTTGAAGCGGCACAGGGAATGGGTGATGAGCGGGGCTCGAGGTTGAAGACGGAGAGCAGCGGTGCAAGCATGAAGCGCTCGCGAGGCAGAAGACGAGGCGATCTGGCGACGCTTCGACGAGGTGAGTGGCGGTGCAAGCTGCTTGGAGGTTGAAGACGGTGGAGGAGGAAGGGGTTACGAGGAAGAAGACGAGTGGCGAGGGGTAGACGAGTGGAGGTAGAGCTCGACTAGGTGGAGTTGGCAATGGCAGATGGACACTGGGTTCTTCGGCAATGGTGGGTGGAGGGTTCGAGCGATGGGGAAGAGTTGACGACGGTGGAGTGGTCGAGTGGAAGGGGATGGGAGGAGGATGGTGACGAGAGTGGGGGTTGTCTGGGTTCTCAGCTTAGGTTTTGGAGACAGAGGAGGGGGGAGAGAGAATGCGAGAGAGAGAGACAGAAACAGGAGGGAGAGAAAGGAAGTTTATATAAAATCTATGTAATAAATTACAAAGAAAGCTATCAAGTGGCTCTCATTCATTCTCCCCTAAAACCAATGGCCTAGATTGATTCTCACAAAACATATTTTCCCACCCAAAATTTTAAACCCAGAAATTAAAATTTCCCCCCCAAAACTAAAAAACACATTACTTTATTACTATATCTTTCCTCTCCTTTCACTTTTTCATATTTCTCTCTTTCTCTCTTTCCCTCTCTTTCCCATTCTTTCTTTATTTACTTAGAAATTTAGATTTTAAGATTTCAGGTTTGTAAAATTTTCAGAATTTTTTTGCTTTTTTTATTGCACATGTTATATTGAAAATAGCAAATATCTCTTCAATAGTTAAATTTTATCATTTTCCACACTTAAAGTTCTAAGAAGTTTGATTTTACACCCTCATTTATAATTATTTTTCGACATATACTAATAGAAACATGGATTTTTATTTACAACTAATTATTATCATACTATTCAAACTTTAACTACATAATTGTTGTTTTGCTGTTTACAGAGCTTTTCGTGTGTTGTATCGTTCCGAAGACGTGCCGTAGGCACGTGCCCACGGGCAAATCTAGTAATATAATAAATAATAAGATAGTGGGGTGAGAGAGAGGGGTAGTTACGAAGTGATGGAAAGTGTGCATCTGCAAAGTGGGGAGTTGGAGTACGGGAAAGAAAAGTGGGGGTACGGGAATTGAAAAGTGGGGATACATGAATAAATTGTATACGGGTAGGTGTAGAATTAATCTGCACAATTATATGGGTTCTGGGTTATTGGATTTGGGCTTTAATAATGGGTCAAGGAGATCCAATAGGCTTTAATAGATGGGCTTAAGGTAAAATAAAATAATAATAGTATTATTGGCTGGGTTGGACTTCAAAATATTTAATTAAACCAATTAGGGTATTGGGCTAAATTTTTGAGCTTAGCTTAAATAAAGAAATAATAAAATCAAAGTATGGAATTGGGCTTATAATAACAATTGGGCTCAGATTAACAAATAAATAAAATTAAAATACAAAATTGGGCTTTTAACATAGTTAAACAATTGGGCTTTGAACTAAATATTAAACAATTGAATAATTTGTATATTGGACTCATAAAATAGTTTGAATAATAATATAATCAATTAGGAGGAAATAGTTACAAAATACTAATGATTTAAAATACAGAAAAATACTTGAAAATTACGCATTAATGAAAACAGGGGTTACAAATCCTACCCACCTTACAATAAAAATTTCGTCTTCGAAATTTGCGTAGGCGATATATAGGATGGAGCAAGTGTAACAACCAAGAGATTAAGAAACAATAAACAAGGAAGAGGTAGTGACACCGGGATCAAGTAAGACATAAGCAGGGGAAGAGTGAATTAAGACAATGCTTAAGGTTGAGTCCAAGAATATAATTGAAAATGTGCATGTAAAGAAGGTATGCAGAGATAAGTGATGCAAGGAAAAGTCAGGAGGATAACAAAATAACAACTGCAACATACCTGCAACAATATCTTCAGCTGTCTCTGCTTCTTCTGCGATCAAGTTGTAGGTCTGGCCTCTCTCAGGAGCTGCGGCCCTCTGACCATAGACTCACTACTGCAGTGGTCCTCGAACTGGTGCTCTCTGCTGGATCGGTCCTCCGATGACTGGAGCAATTCTCGCCTGTGGATATTCCCGGAGTACATGGTCATGAGATCCACAAGCAAAACATTGGCGATTCGCCAACCTGCAGTTTTTACGTATGTGACCGGTCTTCTGGCAGTAGTCACAAACTACATCTCTTCTCGGGGCAGAAGGTGGATAGGGCATTGGCTTTGCAGTAGGAGCTGGGGCTGGCCTCCGAATTGGCCCACCAGTAGGCCTAGCAACAGTAGCAAGGTGCTGAACAACCCGCAGAGTAGCATTCCTCCTCTTGCGGCTGTGTTCCTGGACCCTAGCTGCCTCAATAACATCGGCATAGGTGTGGAGTCGGAGGGCAACCAGATGGTCCTGGATATCATAGTCTAGCCCCATCAGAAATCTTCGGACTCTGTCTTCTTCGTTAACCACCAAGGCTGTGGCGAAACGGCTGAGTCTGGTGAACTCCATGGCATACTCGTCCATAGACCGAGTTCCCTGCGTCAGTGAAGTGAACTGTCGTTCCATCTCGATCCTGGAGACGTTCGGGAAGAACTTCATTAGGAAGCTCTCCGTGAAGGTTGCCCAAATGATAGGCCTGACCAGTCTCTCAACTTCAGCTCTTCACCAGATGTGGGCGATATCCATCAGCTGGATGCTAACAACATCCACTCGGTCCACATCAGCAATTCTCGCTGCTTGAAGCAATTGTTCCATCCGGATATGCCATTGTTCTGCTTCCAATGGCAATTCAGTGACGATGAATTTGTCCAGATGCAACTTCATAAAATCTACGACAGTGCCGGGTCTAGGAGGAAGTGTCCCACGCACAGGTCCAGCGGCATTCCGGTTGGCGATGTCCAATGCAGCCCTAATAAGTTCGTTGTATTCTTGCTGCATCTGCATCATCTGCTGTAGTGCCTGGATGACAGCTGCACTCTCTAGCAGCTCATTTCGGGGACGAGATGAGAAAGCACCTTTACGAGCCATAGTCTGCACAAAATCAAGTTGGTTAGTACCCAGATTATATGTTGGTTATTCATTATCCATGTGATTAACGTGGTGCTTATGTTGTTGAGTTAACCTGTCTAAACTCGAACATAATTAGAGTCTAACCTAGCTCTGATACCACTAAAAACCTGTCATGTCCCGCTTCCCAGAATACGGGAACACAGACACGTAGCTGAGGTCCAGCGAATGATGCGAATACATTATTCATAAGCTGTATAGTTAACTCAACAACAAGATAACAATATCAACCACGCAAGCATGTAAAATCACAATAGGATAACAAAGTACAAGACACTGTACATGACATAATACATGACATAACTAACAACTGGAAAAGAAACATAGTTACGGGTCAAATACGCCCGGATTACAACAAAGAGTACATGAATAAACAGGAACTAAAGTAACATGAAAATAAAGAAGACTAAAATCTTTGCTCAGTAACACCTTTGGGTAACTCTCCATCCAAGCATGCAAGTATATTATTACAAAAAGAAAAACAAGGAGGTACCCGTTAATACAAGTCACGGACCGCAAATGGTACAAGCTAACGGGACAGGTATAAAAAAAACAAAACAAGAAGCAGGAAAAAGAGCAAGGAACCAAGAATCATATAATAGGACAAATACAACATGCAAATAGGATCATGAATAAGACATCTTAGAATAAGTGGCATGCATGAAAACAAGTGAATAATTCAAATAGGAACATGAAACATGTAAACGAGTAAGCAAGTAAACGTGTCAACATGAACGCGTAATATGTAAACAAGTAAACAAGTCATCATGAACATGTAACATATAATTGGATCATGCAAGTGTACGTGTTAATGTTATGTCTTTTATTAACCTAACTTGGTAACACTTCATGCATCCCATACCACATGGTTGCTACATACAATCAGGTGAACGTTTAGACTAGTGGTAGATTCTATAGGTCACGTACTCGGAAAAAACATGTCAAGTATATCTTGTATCAAGATACGTGCAATGTGGAACATAGTGTAACTTGTAGCGTGAAACATGTAAACCTGTAATTTTGCAAACTTGCAACTTGCATCGGAAAACCACGAGCTCCCGTCCGAGTACGCTCTTCTATATTGCTCACTACTAAATCTTTCCCCTTATACCCCGGCTTGTTATCTTTTTATTACAATCAAACATGAACAATAACTATATGCAACAACAAGGACGGGTAACATGACAGGATTGAGTATCAAGACTTATACAATACAAAAAAACATATTTCATGGCCTGTAAAATATGTTGATGTGATCAATGGCATGAGAAACCTTAATCAAGAATAAAAGATATTATAACAACATGCAAACTAAAACATATCTCAGGGTTTATAAAATATGTTGTGACTATGATGTGACCAATGACATATGCAAACTTAATCAGGAATAAAAGATATTATAACAAACTAGTAACAAGACAAGCCATTCATGCACAACATCCTGTATAGTTCTAAGAGTATATATGTGTGTATCGTATTCATACAATGCATATGACAACAAAATATTCGCGATCATGTACGAATACGTGATCGACAGATTATGTATAATACGAATAGAGTCAAGGAATATACTTGTAGTATTTTGTAAAGAAGCTTGTACTAGAACAAACGAGTTGTACAAGGGGATACTTGCCTGTTAGTCGACGACGATGATATTGAACAAGAATAACGGGATCAAAATTTCGGGCAGTGATGCACGTGCAAGATATGTGGCAGCCACGCCAAAACAGCAACAGCAACTCCACTTCTCCACACAAAATACCACGCTGGATCAGATCCTCCTTACAAATACCCAACATCAACAAAAGCAAACTCCAAAATAGCAACAACTCCTTCACAATCCCTCTACCCCACAAACACCAAACACCACAACACCCAATAGGAAATCAAAAATCTCCAAATCTCGTTCTTTCTTCACCTTCTTCGACACAGAGAGAGAGTGTGTGGGAAAAGAACTGTGATCAGCAATGGGGGTGAAGGCTCAGGCAGCAGCGTGCTCAGGGAGAGGCGACGCACAGGGAGGCTTGCGATGGTGAATCTGTGGTCGAGGGAGACAACTGGTGGCCGGAGGTCGCAGGTGGAGGTGACGGGAGCGACTGAGAGCTCGGGGATGACTGGTGGACGGCTTGACTGTGGCAGCATCGAGGTTGGAGTAGGGTGCAGTCACGGCATGACGGTGGGAGATCGACGGGGTTGTTGGCCTCGGTGGGTTTCGGGGCTGCGACGGCGGCAGGAGACGCGCGGGGATGACAAAGGAGGTGGGCGAAGCTTCGGGACGATGGGGCCACGACTGGATGTTGCAGTGCTGGTGGCGAGGCAGCGACGAGTCGACGAGGGATAGTTCGACTGTGGTTCGGAGGGAGGTCGAGGATGGAGCTTCGACAATGGTTGTCGACGAGGGGGCTCGACGGGGAGAGGCAGGAGAAGTCGAAGGTCTTCGACGGTTGAAGCGGCACAAGGAATGGGTGATGAGCGGGGCTCAGGGTTGAAGACGGAGAGCAGCGGTGCGAGCGGGAAGCGCTCGCGAGGTGGAAGACGAGACAATCTGGCGATGCTTCGACGAGGTGAGTGGCGGTGCGAGTTGCTTGGAGGTTGAAGACGGCAGAGGAGGAAGGGGTTGCGAGGAAGAAGACAAGTGGCGAGGGGTAGACGAGTGGAGGCAGAGCTCGACTAGGTGGAGTTGGCAATGGCGGATGGGCACTGGGTTTTTCGGCAATGGTGGGAGAAGGGTTCGAGCGACGGGGAGGAGTTGACGACAGTGGAGTGGTCGAGTGGAAGGGGATGCGAGGAGGATGGTGACGAGGGCGGGGGTTGTCTGGGTTCTCTGCTTGTGTTTTTGGAGACAGAGGAGGGGGAAGAGAGAATGCGGGAGAGAGACAGAAACAGATAGGAGAGAAAGGGAGTTAATATAAAATAATATAATAAATAATAAGATAGTGGGGTGAGAGAGAGGGGCAGTTACGAAGTGATGGGAAGTGTGCATCTGCAAAGTGGGGAGTTGGAATACGGGACAGAAAAGTGGGGGGTTCGGGAATTGAAAAGTGGGGATACATGAATAAATTGTATACGGGTAGATATAGAATTAATCTGCACAAATATATAGGTTCTAGGTTATTGGATTTGGGCTTTAATAATGGGTCAAGGAGATCCAATAGGCTTTAATAGATGGGCTTAAGGTAAAATAAAATAATAATAGTATTATTGGCTGGGTTGAAAATATTTAATTAAATCAATTAGGGTATTGGGCTAAATTTTTGGGCTTAGATTAAATAAATAAATAATAAAATCAAAGTATAGAATTGGGCTTATAATAACAATTGGGCTCAGATTAACAAATAATAAAATTAAAATACAAAATTGGGCTTTTAACATAGTTAAACAATTGGGCTTTGAACTAAATATTAAACTATCGAATAATTTGTATATTGAACTCATAAAATAGTTTGAATAATAATATAATCAATTAGGAGGAAATAGTTACAAAATACTAATGATTTAAAATACAAAAAATACTTGAAAATTACGTATTAATGAAAACAGGGGTTACAATAATTAAAAACTATATATATATAAAGAAAAAATAGTCAACAGCAATGTTGCTGTCGTTTTCGGTGTGGGAGCAAACAGATAGTGAGTTAAATGGATGGAAACTACTAAAAGTCAAACCTATGCCTTGGCCATTAAAAGAGGCTAGCGCACCCATGATTGAATCTAGATCGTTGATTAACCTCCTGTGATATGAGTTCGAGGGCTGGTGATGTGGCCGATGGACCTGCAAAACGCCTGAAACACCGGGGGGTGGCCCCCACCGACAGACCCTCCGATGCTCAAGTCAGAACCAGATAGAGAGAAATTATGAGGGTGAAAACTGGTGAATTGTTGATTACCTATTGACTGAAGAGGGGGAGGAGTATTTATAGGCCTGAGAGACATTCTAGAAGCCGAATCGTGACCGTCGGATCTTTCATGTCTCCCCCCTGAAGAGATAAGATATCCCTATGAGGGGATAAGAGAATTGACTCCTAGCCTACATGGGCTGGGTGTCTCTCTTAGTGGACCTAGTCTGTCACTTTTTATGGGCTTGAGAGAAGCCCAAGTCTCGGAGTGGACCCAAGCCTGTAAAATAGGCCTGTGATGGCTAATCTTCCTGTAGACGCTTTGAGATCCGTACTGTTATCGTACGACTCTGATCTGCTGCGATTTTTACCATCATCATAAGCCCCCCACTCCCGGAAGGCAATTTTCATGGCTTTTGGGGAGTAGTGCGCCTTATTTTTAGAATCTGGCAAATAATCTTAGCAGTCGGAGTGTTCGTAGATACCTGGAACCAATCTGTGGCTTCTGGAGGCAATGAATGTATTCCTGGATTTTTCCATATTTTTTTGGAATTTTCCAAAATTTCTGAAATTTTTCTGGAATTTTCTAAGAATTTCTCCACAGTGCTTTGGATTTCTCCGAATTTTATCGAATGCTCTACAATTTCAAAATCACTCTTTCGAATTCTATAATTAATAAATTCAATTTAATTATTTTTTCGGATTTTTAATTATTTTTCCGAATTAAAATAATTATTTTTGAATTTTTAATTGATTTTTCGAATTAAAAATGATTTTTAATTGATTTTTAATTAATTTTCTGTTTTATCCGATCCAGCGCGCTTTTAAAAGCAATCTGAGGCCTCGATCAATTGTGGACTCGCGCACTAAGGTGATCAGATGGCGGAGAAACGTCTGATCAGGCCAAAAAAATGTTGAGCGCTGATCAAGATCTGGTGCTATGACCTTGGAGATCAGACGGCTCTAGCGCCATCTTCTTCACCCCTTAGCTCGGCGAACCATTTCGCCGAGCTACTCTCTTCTCCTTCGATGCGTAGCTCGGCGGATGCCTCATTCGGCGATGGCAGAGCTATGAGGGCTGATCATCTCGGTCGTGCTACGGATTGGAGACTCCGGAGCTTCATTCTCATCGAGCTCGTTCGATCGAGCTATGGAACTGAGCTCTCGCCGAGCTACAGAATTTCACCGAGCTATGGGATTGAGCACTTCGCCGAGCTATGGATTCTCTTCGCCGAGCTACAGGGTTCTACCGAGCTATAGGGCTCTCGAGGCTTTGCCGAGCTACGGAATCATGGGTTTCACCGAGCTACGTTTGAGCACTTCGCCGAGCTACGGAATTTCACCGAGCTACGGGATTATCGCTCTCGCCGCGCTATGGAGACGACCACTTCGCCGAGCTACAAGATTCTTGCCGAGCTACGGCGATAGCTCGTCTCGCCGAGCTATGGAGGTCGTGAATCCACCGAGCTATGCATTTCAATGAATTCACCGAGGTATGGGAGTATCGCTCTCGCCGAGCTATAGTTTCGCCGAGCTACGGTGGTCTTGCCGAGCTATGGATTCACAGAGCTATAGAGTTAGAGTTTTTCGAGCTCTATTTTCAGACTTCATGGGTTTCGGCGAAGAGGACCGTGGCTTGGAGCGATCGTGGGAGCTTGATGGTGAGCGGTGGAGCTCAGCTTGGTCGAGGCGGTGACTCAAGATGGCATGACGACGAGCTTGGGCGAGCTCCGTTCTTGGGTTTTTGCCGAAGAGGTGAAGAAGGTTTTTGGCGGGAGATTTTCGAAGAAGAAGAAGAAGAAGCGGAGCAGAGCAGAGCGGGTGTGAGGTTGGGGTTGGATCCAACCCGTTAACAACCCTTTCCTTTTTCCCCTTACTTTCTCTTGCGGATTTTGGATTGCGAATCCGACCCGTTTGCACCCTTTTCTCCTTAGGCCCACCGAGAGTTGTATTTGGGGATTTTTTTTAAGTTTTGGAGAGTGGGTTTTGCATACAAAAATATTTATATGCATAGGTTTCGTGTATAAGCAACAAATACATATACATACACCTTCATATGTGTCAACCCCTCTTCTAGTTCTTCAAAAAATCTCGTTTTTGCTCGGAATTGGATCGTCTCCGTTGCGGTGTCTTCTTGTTGAGGTAGGAGCAATATTGTGCTTGGATTGTCGAAGCTTTTTTGGGCTTGGGTTTGCATATAAATTTTTATACATATATTTAGTGTTGTGTATATGCAACAACTTATATATATATATATATATATATATATATATATATATATATATATATAATTACCTTTATGTGTATATCCAGCTTTTTACTCCATCACCGTTGATTGGTGGATCTTGCACGTATATAACCAGTTGTGATAGGAGAGTTGTTTGCATACTTGCTGTTTGATCCCAACAAGTTGTTGTGGCATATCAGGAACAGAGTTGAATGTTTGAGCTTGTTGTTTGCGCCCGATGAGTTTGGAGTGAACTATGAGATAGAGTCGATGTGGAAACTGCCGTTTGGTCTCGACGAGTTTGGGGACGACTCTGAGATAAAGTTGAATGTTCAAGCTTGCCATTTGCGCCTGGCAAGTTTAGAGAGACAACTCTTCGACTAAGTCGACGTAGAGCTTCTGTTTGTTCCCAGCAAGTTTGGAGAGAACTTAGTGGCAGAATTGAGTGCTGAACTTGCTGTTTGCACCCAACGAGCGTGTGGACAACTCTTTGATTGAGTTGGTCTAGAAACTGCCGTTTGATCCCGACGAGTATGTAGGGACAACTCATGGCTGAGTTGGCGTAAAGCTCACTGTTTGATCCCAGCGAGTTTGTAGAGACAGAATCGATGTAAAAATCGTCGTTTGGTCCCGGCGAGTTTGGAGAGGACTCTAAGACAGAGTTGGATATTGCACCTACCGTTTGTGCCCAGCAAGCGTGTAGAGACAACTCTGAGATAGAGTTGATGTAGAAACTACCGTTTGATCCTGGCAAGTTTGTGGAGAAAGTTCTATGACAAAATTGGATGTTGCACTTGTTGTTTGCGCCCAGCAAGCGTGTAGAGACAACTCTGAGATAGAGTTGATGTAGAAACTACCGTTTGATCCCGGTGAGTTTGTAGAAGACTCTATCACAGAGTTGGATGTTGTGCCTACTGTTTGTGCCCAGTAAGCGTGTAAAATACTCTGAGATAGAGCTGTTGCAGAAACTGCCATTTGATCCGGGCGAGTTTAGAGGCAACTCTGAGATAGAGCTGATATAGGAACTGCCGTTTGATCCTGACGAGTTTGTAGGGAGAGCTATGAGATGCACTTGAGCTTGAACTTGTTGTTTGGCCCTGGCAAGTTGTTAGTGGTGCTTGGGCGATGACCATGGCGTTGGAATCATTATGGGGAGCCAATGGGCATAGAGTGGAATATTGAACTCATTATTTAGAGCCAACAAGTTATGGACGGAGCTCAAGCATAGTCAAGGCGTCGAAATCGTTGTTTGGTGCCAACGTGCTATTTGGTAGAGCTTGAGCGACAACCAAGGCACTGAACTCGTTGTTTGGGACCAACGAGTTGTTGATAGAGCTCAAGCGGCGAGCAAAGCATTGAACTCATTGTTGAAGGAGCTCAAGCAAAGAGTAGAACATTGAACCTGTTGTTTGGAGCCAATGAGCTATTTGGTGGAGCTTGAGCGAAGACCAAAGTGTTGAACTTGTTGTTGGGAGCCAACAAGTTATTTGGTGAAGCTTTGGTGCATACCAAGGCATTAAACTCGTTGTTTGGAGCCACCGAGCTATTTAGCAGAGCTTGAGCGGAGACCAAGGCATTGAACCTATTATTGAGAGCCAACAAGTTATTTGGTGATGCTTGGGCAAAAACTAAGGCATTTAACTTGTTGTTTGGGACCAACAAGTTACTGACGGAGCTCAAGCGGCGAGAAGAGCGCTGAACTCGTTGTTGAAGGAGCTCAAGCGAAGAGTAGAACATTGAACCCATTGTTTGGAGCTAACGAGCTATTTGGTGGAGCTTGAGCGAAGACCAAAGTGTTGAACTTGTTGTTGGGAGCCAACAAGTTATCTGGTGAAGCTTGGGCGAAGATCAAGGCATTAAACTCATTGTTTGGAGCCAACGAGCTATTTGGTGGAGCTTGAGCGAAGATCAAGGCATTGAACTCGTTGTTGGGAGCCAACAAGTTATTTGGTGAAGCTTGGATGAAGACCAAGGTATTGAACTCGTTGTTTGGAGCCAACGAGTTGTTGATGGGGCTCAAGCGGCGAGCGGAGTGCTGAACTCGTTGTTCGGAGTCAACGAGCTATTGAGGGAGCTCAAGCAACGAGCAGAGCGTTGAACTCGTTGTTTGGGACCAACGAGTTGTTAATGGAGCTCAAGCGGCGAGCGAAGCACGGAACTCATTGTTTGGGACAAACGAGTTGTTGATGGAGCTCAAGCGGCGAGCAGAGGACTGAACTTGTTATTTGGGACAAACGAGTCGTTGATGGAGCTCAAGCAGCGAGCAGAGATCGGGGTGTTGGACCCGTTGCTCGATGTTGACGAGTGGTTGGTCGGAGGAACTCAAGTGGCACGTGGAGCGCCAAACTCATTTTTAGAGCGGATGAGTTTTGGGTATTCTAAATCTTCTTAGTGTGGAAGTGAAGTCACTTGTGTTTATTCAGCGTTGGGATGATTCCATTCTTCTCTTCACTGATAAGTAGTTGCGTACATCGAACGAGGTTCTCCGAAACACTGAGCTTGCTCTCCTTCGTGGTATGCTGTGCTTGTCAGAGTTGGAACTCTCCCGTTTGCACGGCGCTTCAAGCGAAACGGAGTTGGAGCTTGCTCAAGTGAAGGTGGTTGGATACATCTGGAGTTTGCTCGTCTAAGGAAGACTTGTCTTGAATATTATCATCAAGAGTTGGGGCGGCCCTATGGAGCTGTTAGCTTGTAGGCCAGCAAGGAGTTTTGTTTCTCTTAGGTAGAGCTTCTCTCCAGTGTGTATAGCTGGAAGAACAGCTTTCACGACAATTTGCTATACAGTGTTCGCAGGACTTTCGATAGCGATTCCTAGATGTAAAACGTGGAGTCATTGTAATTTTGTTGTTGTAAAAAGACTTGTAGTTTGTGGAATGAGAAGTCTTCTACATGCCAGTGTCTTGTCCTGTGATACATCATCTTGGGGGTTGGTTAGTCATATGAGCTGATCTTAGGAGAGTTAGATTTTGGACTAGCCATTTTGTATTTGCAGACGTCTGTAGTGCTACTGGATCTGAACATATGATTTGGTGATAGTTCTGTAACTTGCGGGATTAATTTCGCATGCTTGATCCTTGCTGTCATGGTTGAGGTGTCATCGACGGGTTCTCTGTCGCTAAATAACAGGGCCTCAAGTCTGTTGCGTATAGCTTAGAGAGCTGTCGACGGTATATGACGAAGTGTAGCATTGCTCCGTCTTGAACCCAGCTAGTTGTAGGGACAACTCTGAAGGAGAGTTGTCTTCCAAACTTGTTGTATGGAGCCTCTAACAAATTTTGAGAGTCACATCGAATGGAGAGTTGAACCCCAGGTGCGGCTTTTTACAAGTGTTGTTATGGTAACTTCGATCCATGATTTTGGACCTATTAATCTGTTGTTGAGGAAATTTAATTAGTTGCAGGAACAGATCGAATGGCGAGTTGAACTCTGAATGTGTGTCATTACAGGTTGCGAGAGTAACTCTGAACTATGAACATGGATTCAGAACTTGTTAGTTTAAGTATTAACATGTTGCAGGAGCAGCTCGAATGGTAAAGCGAACTCTGAACTTGCTTATTTGCAAATTGACAGGGTCTCTTTTGAACCATGAAGTGGACTCCGAATCAGTCGTCGAGGCGTTGACGGATTGCAGGAGCAGATCAAATAGCGAAGTGCACCGTGAATTTGCATTATTGCAAATTGTTTGGAGCCCCTGTCGAGCCATGGGTATGGAGTCTGTATCCGTCTTACGGGGAGACTCGCAACTAGTGTTTGGTGCTACTTAAGTGTTAAAGTGTGGCACTCAACTTGTTGTTTCCAAGCCTCCAGGGAAGTTCAACTAGTTGCAGGAACAGATCGATCGGTGAATTTTGTTCTAAGCGTGTGAGGTTGCATGCCGCAACTCTCGAGTTCTGGATTCTGAACTTACATTGTAGAAAGCTTGTAACGAGTGTTTAGTGCCACTTTGAATGTAAGTGAGGCGTGTAGCTCATTGTTTGCTTTGATGAATTAACAAGTTGTAGGAGCAGATCGATTGGTGAAGCGCACTCTGAACTTGATTCATTGTAGATTTCTGTAATATCTTTGCACTATGGATGTGGGCTCTGAACCCGTCTCGCAGGAAGCTTTTAACAATTTTGGTGCCGTTTTTATGTACAAGTTTGGCACCCAACTCATTGTACTTCACTAGGTATTCTACTTTCCAAGTCCCTACTGATATCTCCTTGCCCCCCGAGTCTTCAAGTTGATGAGCCGTCAGGCGAACAACTTGGTAGACCTTGCCTGGACGTGCCTATTATGGAGGGAGCTCCCCATTGTTTTGCATAGTGAAAGAGGAATCTTCTGATGCACCAATGTGTTTAGGCATGACTACTTGTCTCCGTTGAATAAGTGGAGTGGCTTCAAGCGAGGAATTCAGGTTTATTATTATGTCATGATGAGAACTAGTTTGGACCTGGTGAAAGATGAGGTGGCTGGTTTGGAAGTTCTTGGTAGAGTTGGTTATGGCAGAGGCTTCAGGCTCATTTACGGTTTTGGAATTGTTGCGACTGCTTTTTTGCGGTAACTCTATGGCGTCGTGGGGGAGAATGGAGCCCCCCATTGTAGTGGTGTAGCATGCTCATGCTTCCTGTTGGCTTCCTACAGCTTGGGCTACACCAGCTATTGTTGGAAACTTCTTTTTCATGTGAAATGCGTAGGCAACTGCATGGAATTTCACTAGGCCTAGACGGTCGAATATAGCATTATATGCAGATCTGACATCGATTACCATAAACTCCAGTGCTTCTATTTGAATAGCGGGGGCTTTTCATGCTATTACGTCGAGTGCGACAATTCCTTCGACTTGGACAGATGCACCAGAGGAGTCATGAAGTGTATAACCGGCTGGCTTGAGTCGGTCTTGAGAGAGCTTGAGAGCCTGAAATGTGGCCATGAAGAGGATGTTTACTGAGCTGCCATTGTCTACCAGGATACGGCGTACCTCATGATTTAGCACGCAAAGGTTTATGACCAATGCATTGCAATGAGGTGTTTGGACGCCTTCTATGTCCTTGTGAGAGAAAGATTTCAGGACCCCAGTGTGTTTGGCAGGCAGAGTGTTATCTATGGAGTTGACTTTGCTGACGAAAGCTTTGCGGGAGGAGTTGGAATCTCCTCCCATCGGGTCTTCATGAATGGAGTGGAGGACGGTCATGTGTTCAGAATCTTGCGACTCGCATGACCTCTGCTGACGCTTATTATCCCTCCGGGATGGAGGATTTTCGGCGTCGTTGTCTTTCTGAACAAAGTTGGAGAGATAGCCCCTGCGAATCAGGGCTTCCAGTTCTTCTTTAAGGGCTCGATAGTTGTCAGTAGTGTGTCCATGATCTCTGTGTAATGTGCACCACTTATTTTGTCTCTTCTTCTGCTAGACGTTGACAGCGTGGGGGGAAGGCGGATTACTCCGTCCTTCTCTACTTCCATGAGGATGGATGATACGCTTGCATTGAGAGGAGTGAATTTGTCGAAGCGTGGCACCATTTTTCTGAAACTTCCTGAGTTCTTCCTCGCTAGTGTTCTCCCGTTTGTTCCCGGAAGATGAATCGTTCTTGCCTTGAGGATAGAGAGCTTCCTCGACCCTGATATACTTGTCACTCCTTTTCAGGAGCGCAGTGAAACTTTTGGGTGGCTTTTTGGCGAGGGAGGATTTCAAGTCTTTGTTAGTGACATTGTGGCGAAAGAGCTGCTGTTGCGACTGAAGTGTTCAAGGCAGAAATTAACCCTGCTTCAGTTGTTAAATGCTTGACGAAGTCCTTTAGCAGTTCTTCTTCTTTTTCTTCAGTTTTAGCAGGGAGACGCTGGTCTTTTCAGCTCTCTGGCTAGTAACGAAGTGTTCAATGAAGAGTTCCTCGGGCTGATCGAAAGAAAATATGGATTTGGGTGTCAGACGTGAATACCATTCTTTAGTTGATCATTTCAGTGCAGAGGGAAATGTCCGACACATGAGTGCATCGGTGGCGTTATAGAACATCATAAGTGTTTTAAAGCTCTCGACGTGGTCCGTCGAGTCTGATTCCCCGTTGTAGGACTCGAACTGAGGAGCTATGAAGTTCCTTGGAACAGGTGCATCGAGGATAGTTCTGCTGAGGGGATGTTGATTAGGGCAGTAGGCCCTGTTGAACCAATTTCTCTCATTCTTCATCTCTTCTAGGCAATCTTCTACTTCTTGGATACGGCGAAGGACTTGGTCGTCATTCATTTGGGATCCAGTTGAAGCATTGTGGACTGAGATGCGGTCTTACTGAGGATGTTGTTCAGGACCGTTTTGTCAGGAGCCCCCTGTCACCTCTCCGTTGGAAGGAGCGTGATTAGGCTGTCGAGGCGACTGTTGAGGAGGAATCTGATCTTCCATAGGAGGAGCTGGTTGACGAAGAGTGGTAGTGCGACAGCCGGAGACCCCCCTTTACCTCTCAGTCTTTGTGGTATGGCGATAAGTCTTACTTGTGTAGTTTCCCACAGACGGCGCCAATCTGTTGCTGCTTATTTCGGTGTGGGAGCAAACATATAGTGAGTTAATAATGGATGGAAACTACTAAAAATCAAACCTGTGCCTTGGCCGTTAAAAGAGGTTAGAGCTCCCGTGATTGAATCTGGATCGCTGATTGACCTCCTGTGATCTGAGTTCGACGGCTGGTGATGTGGCTGATGGACCTGCAAAATGCCTCAAACATCAGGGGGTGGCCCCCCGTGACAGACCCTCCGACGCTCAAGTCAGAACCAGAAAGAGAGAAAGTATGAGAGTGAAAACTGGTAAATTGTTGATTACCTGGTGACTAAAGAGGGGCAGGAGTATTTATAGGCCTGAGAGACATTCTAGAAGCCGAATTGTGACCGTCAGATCTTTCATGTCTCCCCCCTGAAGAGATAAGATATCCCTGTGAGGGGATAAGAGATTTGACTTCTAGCCTACATGGGTTGGGTATCTCTCTTAGTGGGCCTAGTCTGTCACTTTTTATGGGCTTGAGAAAAGCCCATATCTCGGAGTGGGCCCAGGCCTATAAAATAGGCATGTGATGGCTAATCTGCCTATAGACGCTTTGAGATCCGTACAGGGATCGTACGGCTCTGATCTGCTGCGATTTTTACCATCATCAAGCAAGGTTCAAACCTATGCTTTCCATTAAATTTAAAGTCTACCCTTAACTACTTGAATTGATTGATTTAGTGCTCAAATTAGAATACAAATGCTATTAATTATATCTCATGTCGAATGGGCCTTCTCATTAGTGGGGGCCCTATGCAACCGCACAAGTCGCACAGGCCCAGGGCCGGCCCTGCTAACGGACCCATTTCCAGAAAATATTACCTCCAACTTATCCAGATATTTTAAAACCCCAAAAAATAATTTTTCTATATAACCATACTTTTGAAACTATAAACTATAGTGTCCCTTAAGCATTATTAAAAATGGATATATCACAAAAAGTAAAGAAACTAAAATTAAAAAAATCTTTCAAAATTTAAAATAAGATACATTGATAGAAGATTAATAGAAAGAAAATATATAACTGATATGGCAATATCAAAATATTTAGTAATAACAAGTAGAGTAACTGAGAAACTACTTAAGGAAATACGAAAAGTAATAGCATACAAAGTATTAGATTATAGGAACGAAGAAAAAAGCTGGTATTACCAACAACTATTATCATACAAGTTAGGAATAATATTAAAAAAACAGACCCATCAATACTCTCATAAATTTATATGATAAATATTCAAGAGTTGGAAGAAAATTACAATGGTCCAGAATTTGTAGGAACTATAAGAAATGATTTAAAAATCATAAATAAGAATATAAAAGAACTAAGTAGATATATAACAAAAGACAATGAAGAAGAATTAGGCATAACAGAATAAGGAATAAAGGAGTTAGAAGGCATAACAAAACTTAATATAAATATTTTAGAAATAGAAGATTTAATGCAAATCTCAATTCAGAGGAAGTAGAGCAAGCCTTAAAAAGTCTAGAAATAACGAATGAAGAAATAAAAATGGATCAGGAAAAGACAAGATTTTAACAAAACCTACAGAAAATTCAATTAATACATACGAAATCTTAAAATAACCCCCTAACAAAAGGCCTTATCACCTACTATGGAAATGACAATATATAAAAAATAGAAAGTTGGGAAAGAAAAAGAAATAAGAAACCCTAAAATATGAACCTGCAGAACACTACGAAAAAAGAATAGAATGAAATTGAGAGTGGTTAAATCTAAACTGCGTAAAAGATGTATATAGAACAATAGAAGAATGGGTAAGAGCTTCACTAATAGTAGGATTTAGGAAAAACCAATCAGGAAATACATTTGAAAATTTTATAAGAGCAACCTTTATAGGAGTAGTAGCAGAATGGTGGAATGGATTAAAGGAAGAAGAAAGAAATACTATCAAAAAATTAAGACCAATTGATGATAAAGGAATACAGGATAGCTCAGCACAACGAACATTAAGACTAAAAGAATTAAAGAAATAATTATAAATTACGAGATAGCAATAAGAACAAAATTTAGTGTCTACGAAAAAGGAGAAAAATACATTATATATAAACAGAACTAAGCAAGATGGAGATTAAGCAATTTAGAAATATGCGACATGTGTTATTTTGATAACTATGCTTATGAATTTTGAGAATATTTTCAAGATAGTTATTATATAAAAGAAGAAAATAGTTCAATCTTGGACTATTTTTTTCTAAAACTACCTGATCCATGGAGTATTAACATATATAGTGCATAAATAAATGATAAAGTAAAATCAGGAGTAGATACTTTAGGGTATAAAACACAATTTGTAAAATTTATAGAAATAAAGTGTGCCAAGAAGCTAGAGCAACTGTAAAATAGTATAGTACATATAAACAAACAATTTGTTGTGAAGAAGAAAGACCAAATAATTGTGGATGTAATAATAACAATAATTTTATAAAAAGACGTAAACACAAATTCCAAAAATATAAACCAAAATACAGAAGAAAAAAAATTTAAAATATATATAAAAAAAAAACTCTATAAAAGATACTTCAAAAGAAGAAATAAAAATAAACAATATCCCAAAAATTGTAAGAAATGTAATTGTTATATAACTGGAGAAGTATGACATATATCACCAAACTGTCATAAAATAATAAAAATATATATATATATAAAATATGTAGAAAAAATTGAAGAAATATATAACATAAACTATGAACCTATAGAATATGAAGAAGATTTGTCAGAATTAAGTGAAGATCAGAAAATAATGGTAATGGAAGAAAATAATGAAAGTAGTGAGGATGAAATAGAAAAACATGATATAAATATGATAACAGAAATAATAGAAACATGAGAACCATTAGAAAGGAAAGAAAATAATGAAGAAATAAGAGAAAGAATGTGTTTTGACATACAAAAATATGATAAAATAAGAGCAACCAAACTAAATATAAACCCAAAAGAGATATTTAAACTCTCAATATTTGAAAGGAAAAGAAATACCATAATAATAGCTAGAAAATAATGAATAACCTATAGACATTGAACAAGCTCAAGGTAAAACAATAATTCCATTAATAACGGAAATAATAATAAGAAAAGAAATAAAAAAAATAAGTGAGAAAACCAGAAAGTCGTTAAGACATATATATTTAGGAGCAATACAAATAATAATAAAGGCTTATTTTAAGGAAGGAATATGCATACCCTTAGAAATATATAATGGATGATAGAATGATATCAAGTACACAAGATGCCTTAATTGGAATAATATAAACTTAATGTACCAAAAAAATACATTTTACAATTGATATGGCTAAAAATGGGGATTAATCGGAACCGTCCAAATCGGGCACGAATCTTGAAGTCCAGGGGTAAAACGGAAATTCCACCTACAAATAGGGTCTGAAATGGGTACTAGGTCTCTCCGATAAAGACCCAATAACCCACAAACGGACCCGCTTCAATTGGGTGCGGGTCTCAACCAGCAATAGAGCCCGATCAGAGGGATAGAATTAAGGCTCCTGATTAGATCCTAATCAACGGCCCTGATTCATCCCTATCCCTCCACTGGGAATTAGGGATTACATTCCTAATCTGTTTACAAGGAGAATATTCCTTATCAGATCACGGGGATTACATTCCTAATCTGTTCCCTAAGACGCCTATAAATACCCCCCATCCATCTCCATTAAGAGGTAATCAACTCCTCACCAGTTTTTGTGCTCATTCATAGTCTTCCTAGATTACTGACTTGAGCGTCGGAGGGTGCGTCGCCGGGAACAACCCCGGTGTCTCGCACTTTTTGCAGGTGCACGGCGGGAGCAACGATCGACGCCCCAGGGAACAGGTACGCAGGTCTTTCTATTCAGTTTCCCCAAGAATCCACAAGTTCTATCTGTTTGCCCCCACACCAAATTTAGCGGCAACAGATTGGCGCCGTCTGTGGGAAACTAACGAATAGAAACCTCTCCTCTTCCCCGAGAACAGCTCTTCTCCAGCCATGCTGCCTCGCAAAGTCAGGTCAAGAGGGTCTAATCGAGTGCCCAACCCTGACCAGCAAGAAGTCCTTCCTGATCCCGCTCAGCAACAAGGGCAACTCCCTCCTACGGTGGAAGAGCCGCTCCAGCGGAACCCTCCACCTCCTGATCCAAAGGGCCCTAACCCTCAGAAACAGCCTCTTCACCAAGAGAACCTCTCCATACACAACGCCTCCAGTGCCTCCATGGCCTCCCATCATCCCCGAGCCTCTGGTCGCCACAATGCCCCTCCCAAACGCCCGGAAGATGACGACCTCCGCCGTCATCTGGATGAAAAGCGGGCTCGGGGGGAAGCCTCCCGCCAGCAAGAGCGATCCCCTCGTCGCCGAGAGCACAGGAGGTCCCCCATCCGAAGAGGGAGAAAGGACTCCCCCGATTATTACCGGAGAAGGCACTCTCCCGCAGGTCGGCAGCAGCCTAGGGACAATGAGGCACCCATCACCCGTGCCGAGTTCCAACAGTTCCAAGCAATGGTACAACAGGCCCTCAACCTCCGTCAAAACCCCAATGAGCCGAGGGCCCCATCCCCTCCTCCAGTCCGAAGCCCCCGCCAACGGTCCCCCTCTCCTCGTCCTGCACCAACCCACTCCCGGCGTACCCCGAGTCCTCGTCGTTCCCGAAGTTACCGTCGCCGCAGCCCTCGCTCCCCCTCCTACGAGGATGAGTCCCGTGGCCCGGCGGGTTACCGTCGGAGGGATGACATCATGGACCGCCGTCTTAACGAGGTGGAAAAGCTCCTGGGACAGATAAACCGAGAAGAGGAACTCAGGGGAAGGACCCTACGACCTAGCCGGCCCCCGTTCTCTCGAACCATAGTGGATGCCCCTGTGCCGTTCGGCTTCAAACCTCCCCAATTTGAGAATTACACCGGGGAGACCGATCCAGTTGATCACATCGAAAGCTTTAAGACTTTGATGCTCCTCCACCAAGCTTCCGATGCCCTCCTCTGCAAAACATTCCCCGCGACACTCAAAGGCCCGGCTCGAGAATGGTACTCTCGTCTTGCCCCGGCGTCGATATTCTCCTTTGAGCAGTTCGAAACCCTCTTCATCACCCACTTTGTCAGCAGCCGAAGGACCGAGAAAACCAGCATCTCACTATTGCACCTCCGTCAGCAAAAGGGGGAAAAACTGAGAGATTACGTGAAGAGGTTCACAGCTGAAGCTAGAACCATTGCCTCCCTCGACCAATCGGTTGCTACCGCGGCATTCCAATCCAACATTCTCAATTCCAACCTCCGCTCCTCCCTCGCCAAGAAACCACCACATGACTTTTCCGACCTTCTCCTTCGCACCGAAAAGTACATTCGGGCCGAAGAGGCCGAGCAACAACCCAACTGGGAGGTGCCCACCTCCGGGCTTAAACGGAAGGGGACGGAGGAAGAAGGAGCCAAGAAGCTCCAGAAGGATAATGCCGGCTAGCGCCGACCTCCCCCTAGATTTGAGAAGTTCACTCCCCTCAACGCTAATCTCTCAGCCATCTTTATGGAGGTCGAAAAAGACGGGGTCTTGCCTCCGGCTCCCAAAATGAATACCCCCGCCAAAAGAAGAGATAAAGAGAAATGGTGCCGCTATCACCGGGACCATGGGCATGACACCAACGACTGCCGTGCTCTGAGGAACGAGATCGAAGCCCTTATCCAGAGGGGACAACTAACGAAGTTTGTAAGAAAGGACCGAGCCGAGCTCCCTCCCCCGCCTCGGGGGGCTAACAAGCGTCCGGAAAGAGAAGAGACGCCAGACTTCGAGGAAGAGCGAGTCCTCCACCTCATCCATGGGGGTCCGATGGGAGGTTCCTCGAACTCCTCTCGGAAAGCCTTTATCAGAGAGGTCAATTCAGTCCGAACCACGCCCCCTCCCAAAGGCCTCGGAGTGCCAGTCACCTTCTCCGATGAAGACCTCGAGGGAGTTCGTGTCCCACATTGTGACGCCCTTGTCATCAACCTCCACATGGCAAATTTCAAAGTGGAGAGGATCTTAGTTGACAACGGCAGCTCCGTCAACATCCTATTCCTCTCCGCTTTTAGAGGCCTAAAGCTCTCCAGAGACAGACTCAAGCCCGCCAGTTACACTCTCCATGGGTTCACGGGGGTTCCGGTAACTATAGAAGGGGTGATCACCCTCGATGTAACTGCCGGCCAAACCCCTACCACCAGGACAGAACCGATGGACTTCATGGTGGTGGATGTCCCCGCTGCCTACAACGTCATTTTGGGCAGGCCCGGCCTCGCAGCTCTGGAAGCAGTTCCCTCGGCATACCATCTGAAGATGAAGTTTCCCACCCGATCCGGGGTCGGGGAAGTAAGGGGAAATCAGGAGCAGGCCCGGAAATGCTACATGACCTCAACCCTCGGGCCCGTCCTCTCCTTAGAGACCCTGGAGATTCCCCAAGATTCCACAAGACCGACCTCCGAGCCAGCGGACGAACTGGAGGAGGTGCTCTTCTCTGAACAAGAGCCGACCCGCAAGTTCTTCGTAAGCAAGACCCTCCCATCCGCCCTATACTCAGATATTGTGAAATGCATCCGAGCCAATCAAGACCTCTTCGCATGGTCCGCAACTGACATGCCCGGTATCTCCGAAGAACTCCTAGTCCACCGCCTGAGTGTTGATCCGGGGTCCAAACCGGTTCAGCAGAAGAGGCGCAAGTTCGCCCCCGAGCGTCAGCTCGCTATCAAAGAGGAGGTAGATAAGCTGCTGAAAGCCCGATTCATACAGGAGGTAAACTACCCGGAGTGGTTGTCTAACGTAGTAATGGTGAAGAAGTCCAATGGGACGTGGAGAATCTGTATTGATTTCACTGACCTTAACAAGGCCTGCCCTAAAGACCCCTTCCCTCTGCCGAGCATCGACACTCTGATTGACGCAACCTCGGGACATGAGCTCCTCAGCTTCATAGACGCTTTCTCGGGTTACAATCAGATAAGGATGTTCCCCCCGGATATTCCGAAGACATCTTTCGTGACCGACCAAGGACTCTACTGCTACAGAGTCATGCCGTTCGGCCTAAAGAATGCCGGGGCGACATACCAGCGCCTCGTTAACAAGGTATTCCAGGCGCAGATTGGCCGGAACATGGAAGTGTACGTGGATGACATGCTTGTGAAAAGCATCCGAGGCATTGATCACGTGGCCGATCTCCAAGAAGCGTTTGATGTTTTGAGAAAGCACAATATGAGACTCAACCCGAACAAGTGTGCGTTCGGCGTCTCATCAGGCAAGTTCCTCGGCTTCATGGTTAGCCAACGAGGAATAGAGGCAAATTCGGAGAAGATCAAGGCCATACTGGACATGGCCCCGCCTAGAAACGTCAAAGAAGTTCAGAGATTGACTGGTCGATTAGCCGCCATTGGGCGTTTTCTGTCGAAGTCTGGAGAGAAGTGCCTCCCGTTCTTCAAAGCCCTCAGGGGGGCTAAGGGATTCGAGTGGGGGCAGCAACAACAAGACTCCTTCGACCAGCTTAAGGCTTACCTCATCAATCCACCTCTTCTCAGCAAACCCATACCAGGCGAACCACTCTACCTCTACTTGGCAGCCTCCGAACAGACGCTTAGTGCGGTCTTAGTCAGAGAAGAAGAAAGAACTCAGAAGCCCATTTACTACGTCAGCAAAGTGCTTCGGGACGCCGAGCTCCGGTACCCAAAAATTGAGAAAATAGCCTACGCCCTGATACTGGCTGCGAGAAAGCTTCGGCCATACTTCCAGTCCCATTCGATGGTCGTTCTTACCGACCAGCCGCTGAAACAGATCCTTCACAAGCCAGAGACTTCCGGCCGCCTCATGAAGTGGTCGATCGAGCTGAGCTAACATGATATTACTTATCAGCCTCGGACCGCAATCAAGGCGCAGACGCTGGCCGAATTCATAGTTGAAACAACTATCCCCGACTCCGAACAAACAATGAAGGGACCGCCTGTCTGGTCGGTCTACGTTGACGGATCCTCTTGTAGCGAGGGAAGCGGCGCAGGAGTCATCCTGGCAGGACCAGATAACTTCATCCTCCAATACTCCCTCCGGATAAATTTCAAAGCCTCGAACAACGAGGCCGAATACGAAGCACTGATAGCCGGGCTTCGAATGGCCCGAAATGCTGGGGCACGACGGCTACAGGTCTTCAGCGACTCCCAGTTGATTGTCAACCAGGTCCTCGGCGAGTATGAAGCCCGCGACGATAGAATGGCTAAATACTTGTCCAAAGTAAAGAGCCTCATGGCGCTGTTCGACGAGGCTCTCATCCAAAGGATCCCTCGAGAAGAAAATGCTCAGGCTGACGCCTTATCCAAGTTAGCCTCCTCTTCCCTTCAAGGTCTGGAACAGACCGTTTTGATAGAAGTCCTCCTGAAGCCGAGCATAGAGGGCGAAGCAACAGACTCCGTTGAAGCATTGCCCGTCCTCCTCGAAAACAACTGGATGAAACCCATTGTCGAATTCTTGAGGAACGGACTCCTCCCTGAAGATCCGAGGGAAGCACGAAGAATCAGGGCCCGAGCCGAGCGTTTTACTTTAATCGAAGGCATCTTATATAAACGCTCCTTCACCCAAGTGGATGGTCGACCGTATCTAAGGTGCCTCTCCCCTGAGCAAGCCGACTATGCCCTGCAAGAGCTCCATGAGGGGATCGGCGGAGCTCATTCTGGATCCAGGGCTCTAGCGCGCAAGGTGTTGAACTATGGATATTACTGGCCCACTCTCCTACGGGACGCGGAACGACACGTTCGGCAGTGCAGCTCCTGTCAAAAGTATGCAGACATCCGACGCCTTCCGCAAGCACCGCTAACCTCCCTATCAAGTCCGATCCCCTTTGCTATGTGGGGGATGGATTTACTAGGGCCGTTTCCCCCAGCTCCCAGACAGCTGAAGTTCCTAGTCATGGCAGTCGACTACTTCTCTAAATGGATAGAAGCCGAGCCCCTGGCTACAATCACCGAGCATAGAGTAGTTCAATTCTTCTGGAAAAACGTGATTTGCCGCTTTGGTGTCCCCCGAGTCATAGTCACAGATAACGGGACACAGTTTACTGGAGCCGCCTTTCGAGCCTTGTGTGAAGACCTCTCCATACAACACCGATTCTCCTCCGTCTCCCATCCCCAGTCGAATGGCCAGGCTGAGAATGCCAACCGACAGATTCTTGCGGGAATCAAGAAGAGGTTAGACAAGTGTTCCAAGGGGCTATGGGTCGATCAGCTGCCGAACGTACTCTGGAATCACCGCACCACCAAACGGACCCCAACAGGCGAGAGCCCATTTAATCTCACCTATGGGGCCGAAGCCATCATCCCCCTAGAAGTCGGGATACCCTCTCCTCGCCTGATCGCTTATGAAGAAGAGCAGAATGCTAGAGAGCTCAGAACAAGCCTAGATCTGATAGACAAAATCCGAGAGAGAGCTGCCATACGCCAGCAAACTTACCGAAGAAGGATCGAGCTAGCATACAACAAAAGAGTCCGCCCAACGGACCTCAAAGAAGGGGATTTAGTCCTTCGGAAGTTGGCCATCTCGTTCCCCGGGCAGAAAAGCAAGCTGGCCCCGAACTGGGAGGGACCGTACAAGATCACGAAAGTAATCCGCCCTGGTACGTACAAGCTAGAAGATCTCGAAGGCAGAGAAATTCCTAGGACGTGGAACGCCGACCATCTTTTGAAATACCAAGAGAAGGCAACTACGTCTCTCCAAGTAACTCGAGATGTCGAACCGTTCCCTTCTTTTCACTAGTAGTGGTTTGTCTTTTTGTTTTTATCATTGTAATAACGGCTAGCAACTTTAGAAGCAGCCGATCATTAGATATTAATAAATGAAAGTTTCTTCATGTTTTCACTACTATTACATCCCTCTGCTTGTAACTCTTTAATATCACAATGGTTCCGGAGTCCAACACTTGGCTCGATTCTACTTCGCAAGCTCGCTCTTAAGCGAACTAGAAGTAGCTCGCCATTCGAAAATGCTCCCACGGCCGTTGAATGGTTCGGAGTCCAACACTTGGTTCGACTCTACTCCGCAAGCTCGCTCCCGAGCGAGCTAGGGGTAGTTCGCCATTCGAAACTGCTCCCACACCCCCTAATTGACAATGGTTCCGGAGTCCAACACTTGGCTCGATTCTACTTCGCAAGCTCGCTCCTAAGCGAACTAGAAGTAGCTCGCCATTCGAAAATGCTCCCACGGCCGTTGAATGGTTCGGAGTCCAACACTTGGTTCGACTCTACTCCGCAAGCTCGCTCCCAAGCGAACTAGGGGTAGTTCGCCATTCGAAACTGCTCCCACACCCCCTAATTGACAATGGTTCCGGAGTCCAACACTTGGCTCGATTCTACTTCGCAAGCTCGCTCCTAAGCGAACTAGAAGTAGCTCGCCATTCGAAAATGCTCCCACGGCCGTTGAATGGTTCGGAGTCCAACACTTGGTTCGACTCTACTCCGCAAGCTCGCTCCCAAGCGAACTAGGGGTAGTTCGCCATTCGAAACTGCTCCCACACCCCCTAATTGACAATGGTTCCGGAGTCCAACACTTGGCTCGATTCTACTTCGCAAGCTCGCTCCTAAGCGAACTAGAAGTAGCTCGCCATTCGAAAATGCTCCCACGGCCGTTGAATGGTTCGGAGTCCAACACTTGGTTCGACTCTACTCCGCAAGCTCGCTCCCAAGCAAACTAGGGGTAGTTCGCCATTCGAAACTGCTCCCACACCCCCTAATTGACAATGGTTCCGGAGTCCAACACTTGGCTCGATTCTACTTCGCAAGCTCGCTCCTAAGCGAGCTAGAAGTAGCTCGCCATTCGGAAATGCTCCCACAGCCGCTGAATGGTTCGGAGTCCAGCGCTTGGTTCGACTCTACTCCGCAAGCTCGCTCCTAAGCGAGCTAGGGGCAGTTCGCCATTCTAAAATGCTCCGACAATCCTAACCTAGTCAACCAAGGATCCCGAAGTCTAACACTTGGCCCGATTCTGCTTCGCGAGTCCACTCCCGAGCGAGCTAGATGTAGTTCGCCATTCAAAGTCCGAAGCTTACGAAGTTACGGCACGGCAGACAACAATCGCAAGAACAAGACACACAAGTTCGGCAATAACACTTTTATTAATGAAACAGACGTGGTACAAAGGCAAACACAGCAGGAGCACAACTCATCAGAGAAAAGTTACAATGCCGACTTATTACACTTAGCGAAAAACAAAAAATAAGCAAAGAACTCGCAGAATCGACCACGTCAGCGCTTCTTCGGAGCTGGAGAGTTCCGCTTCAAGGACACTCGAGAGTGACGACGCTTGTCCCCGGAGCGCGACCCCAAGCCGGCAAACTGGGGCGTATCCTCGGCACCGCTCCTGGTAGCTACACCGACGGACGCCCCGCTCGAGGAGATTACCACCGAGCTCTGCGCGTCCCCCGGGCTTGGTTGACCGATCCGCTGACGGGTCGCCATCTCATAGAAGGTAATGCCCCGCTCACTCTCAGCGCGAGTGCATGACGTGCTTCGAACGTTGATCGGCCCCGAATGTGGCTTAAGACGGGCCACTTCCGCCTCCAACTCCGAGATCCTGTCCCGCAACGAGTCGTCTTTGACGTCGACTTCGAAACGTGGAGGTATTGCGGAGTTCGGCACTCCGGATCGGCTAGCGACGAGGCACCGAAGGTGGGTGACCTCGATGCTTTTATCCACGGTCGCTCTCTTTAGCGCTTCGACTTCGGCAGTCAACTCGACTCGTTCGGTCGTCAACTTGGCCACCTCGGCCGTCAGCCCCTCGCCCTCACTCCGGAGCTTCGCCTCTGCAGACTGCAGATGCTGTATCTCGGAAAGCAACTCGTCCTTCTCCGCTGTTATTTTGGACAAGTTATGACGAATGCACTGAACTCGAATCTCATTACTGAAATCAGTTGGCAAATGTTCACCTTCGGGTATAAGCTCGGCGATTCTGCTTTCCAAACGACG
Source organism: Hemerocallis citrina (assembly GCA_017893485.1). Lineage (NCBI taxonomy): Eukaryota > Viridiplantae > Streptophyta > Magnoliopsida > Asparagales > Asphodelaceae > Hemerocallis > Hemerocallis citrina. Next base: position 15,827,979 of record CM030360.1, read on the forward strand.
AATCTCGATGTCTCGCCGTCCAAGGACGAGCTGGAGATGCCTCCTCTCGCTTTCAGCTCGGCGCAATCCGAGCTCGACCTCGTAAAGTTTCTCCCTACACCTAGCCAAACACAGCCTTGTCGCCCCTAGGCCGGCCTCGGCTGGAACTTCCTCGTCCGGGCAAGCAAGCTCGACGTCTTGGGCAATCACCATAAGCTGCAAAGAGATCAGAATAATCAGCACAAACGCCGAACATGGCCGAAGCGCCACACTTGGAAAAATTTTCATCTCTAGAAACAAAAGGGGACAGTTCGGCAAAAGAAAGTGCGTAACACAAAAACTTCCGAACATCGACACTTGCAGAAATTTTCCTTTCATTAAACGTCAAAAAAAAGCGGTGGCCAGTCCGCTATTAGGCATTACAAAGTTCGAAAGGAAAAACAAAATCAAAAACAACAAAACGAAAGGCGGATTCAGGGCCCGACCTCTTTCCCCGGGCGACGAGGCGGAGTAGGCGTCGACTTCGCCGAAGGAGACGCCGCCGCCAACGGAGTGGTCGTGGTGCTCGGGACCTCGCAGTAACCCCGGCATCGGCATCAGCGTCGCCCTCCTCCTCCTCCTCCTCCTCTTCCCCTTCAGACTCGGGGTCGAAGCCCTCGACGTGTCCGGGGAAGAGTCGCCATCCCGAGACGTCCACCCCGGGGTATGCCTCTCGCACCCGGTCGAGGGCAGTGGCGAAGGCCTTCGCCATGTTCTGCGCGAGGTACCCCTGGGCCTTCTTCAAGGTGGCGTCCTCCGCCTCCTTCACGGCCGCCGCCTGCTTCGCCTCGGCCTCGACCAACTGGTTGGCCGACCCCTCCTTCTCCCGACGCAGCTCGTCCTCCAGCCTCTTCACTTCGGCCTCGAGGTGCTGGATCCTCGCAGACCGACCTTCATGCTCGACTCGGAGCTTGTCGAGCTGGTTCGACATCCGAGCCTTCTCGTTCCGAGCCTGGTCGGACTCCTGCTTCAGCTCCTTCTTGAGGGCGGTCAGCCTCTCGGTGAGGTGACCGAAATGGACGATGATCTACAAAGGAAAGAAGAAGAACTCAGAGAGTTAGAAAAATTTTGTGATTCAAGGGGATGAAACGAACGAAGGGAACTCGGAACTTACCGATACCGCTGAGCGAGCGATCTCGATCACGTCGTCGCCTTCCCTCCCCGCGTCCATGGCGGCACGGTCCTTCGGGGTGGCGAGATGCTTGACGGCCTGCATGCTCGCCCACGAGTTCCCGAGGAACCCATCGTGCCTCCGGACCTGCCAGTCCGGAATGTGGATCCGCTTGTGCTCCTCCGTCAGGAGCTCCTCGCCTGCTACGGTCAGCGGCGGGGTCGGCATGGCGAGCGCAGCGGCAATGGGGAAATCCCCCACAGGTGCAGGAGCCGAAGGCCCCGCCACGGTGACGACCGGGTCGTCAGCAACCTCCACCACCTGGTCGGGGGCCGCAATCCTCGGCACCTTCGAGGTCGAGGGCAGCTTCGACGCAACCCTCTTGCGCTTCCTCGGTGCCTTACTGGCGAGCCCCGCCCTGAGCGCCAACACCGCCTCGTAGTCCATGGATTCTGCATCAAAAGCAAAAAATGATTAGCACAAAAGAAAAACAAGGCAGCAAGTACGGAAAAAAGAACTTGGCGAGAGCCGCGTACTAGGATCTACGCGGCAGAGCCCTCCCCTGTAGAGAACGTCCTCCGTCAAATCCTTCCAATCGTACTTCGGCCGGTCGAGGAGGGTCCAGACCGCCGCTTCTTCCTCTACCGTAAGCCTCGGCAGCGCCGTCGCCCTCTTGGGCACCCCTTCTGCCCAATTTGTGGGGATCGGCCATGCTTCTCGACTCCGCATGACGACCCACTTCTCTCGCCAGTGCTTGATAGAGTCGGGGCAGACGACGAGCCTGCCGCCGTGCCTCGGAGTCAGATAATACCGGTACTCCGACTTGTTCCCTTGGTGGAGCCGGTATATCGTCCGAAGCACGTTCAGCTGCGGCTCGATCCCTGCGGCCTGGCAGTGGAGAACGAAGCCATTAATCACTCGCCACGCGTTCGGCATGAGCTGAATGGGGCAGACCCCGTACCAGCTCACCACGGTAACGGCGAACGCGGGGAGAGGCAGCCGAGCACCGGCGATAAAGGCATCGACCGGCCAGCAACACATGGTCACTGGCAGCGGCAAATTAGCCCTAACCCCGGGGCCCGGCAGCATGATTTCGTACTCCTCCGGGATGAAAAAAGAGTCCCGGATCGCAGCCAGTTCCTCCTCGCGCAGGATCGATGCCGCGTCGTCCGCCTCCGTCGTCTCCCTCGCTTCGTTCTCCTCGAAGGACCTCTCCCTCCCATGGACGATCCGCTCGGCCTGGTCCTTCGGGAGCTCCCTGACCCTGTGCAGCCCCGTCAGCGGACCTGGTAGCTGTCCGAACTCCCCCATCCTCTTCGGATCCACGACGATGGAATCCTTGCCGAACACCTTCCCCTTGGGTGGATTCGGACTCGAGGCCTCGACGCCTTCAAGGGAGGGCTCGGACCAAGAGACTTCATCTGAGACAGAAGCTACAGACATAATTTATAAATTACCTTGAAAAGAAAGAGCTGCCGAAAAACCTCGCCTGAGTCAAACACCGGTCACCGGAAAACTCGCCTGAGACACAAGAGAACGCCTGAGCAAATGAGAGAAGAAATGAGAAATGAGAAGGGGGGAGGATTTATAGAAGAGGGACACACACCACGAGGCTAATGGGCCCGTACGACCGGCCCATCTAAACCAAGCGGCGGAGCGATCCCAATCGTCACCTCGATAACTACAACGAATCATGAGTTGAATTTAATGCGCACTCCATCTGATGGAAACCCAGGGGTCACTGCAATTAATGAACGTCCCATCTGTCAGGGTTGTCAGAATTGTCAGAGGTGTCAGGGGTTCAAATGGCGCACAGAAAAGACAAACCCCCAAAAAACGACAAGTCTGGGAGTTCGACACTCACTGCCGAGCGTTCGTGACACCGACCCTGTTATGGGGAAAAAGTCACGATCGGCACCCACTGCCGAGTGTTCGTGACACCGACCCTGTTATGGGGAAAAAGTCACGTTCGGCACTCACTGCCGAGCATTCGTGACACCGACCCTGTTATAGGGAAAAAGTCACGTTCGGCACTCACTGCCGAGCATTCGTGACACCGACCCTGTTATGGGGAAAAAGTCACGATCGGCACCCACTGCCGAGCATTCGTGACACCGACCCTGTTATGGGGAAAAAGTCACGATCGGCACCCACTGCCGAGCATTCGTGACACCGACCCTGTTATAGGGAAAAAGTCACGATCGGCACCCACTGCCGAGCATTCGTGACACCGACCCTGTTATAGGGAAAAAGTCACGTTCGGCACTCACTGCCGAGCATTCGTGACACCGACCCTGTTATAGGGAAAAAGTCACGATCGGCACCCACTGCCGAGCATTCGTGACACCGACCCTGTTATAGGAAAAAAGTCACGATCGGCACCCACTGCCGAGCATTCGTGACACCGACCCTGTTATGGGGAAAAAGTCACGTTCGGCACCCACTGCCGAGCGTTCGTGATACCGACCCTGTTATAGGGAAAAAGTCACGTTCGGCACCCACTGCCGAGCGTTCGTGACACCGACCCTGTTATAGGGGAAAATTGAGTTCGGCACCAGCTGCCGAGCGTTCGTGACACCGACCCTGTTATAGGAAAAAAGTCACGTTCGGCACTCACTGCCGAGCGTTCGTGACACCGACCCTGTTATAGGGGGAAAAGTCACGTTCGGCACTCACTGCCGAGCGTTCGTGACACCAACCCTGTTATAGGGAAAAATTGAGTTCGGCACCAGCTGCCGAGCGTTCTTGGCACCGACCCTATTACGGGGAAAGATGGGACCTCAGATCATGCCAAACTCCCTCTCGGCACTCATAACCATGCCGAACTCTCCCCCCTCTTCGGAAAGATGAGCCGAACCGCATACAGACCTCGGTCCCCTAGTCAGCGAGCTGTAGAAGGGGTCGGAAGCATGATACGAGCACATGTCCCCCTCAACGAATGAAAAAGGTCGAACCATTTGCCAAGAGATCTCGGAAAAATAATTAAAAATTTGGGAAATCAAGGAAGAACTCCTGCAAAGCAATTGTGAAGATAGGGAGCACCTTCTCGTCCCCGAACAAGCAATTATTGCTGAGAGCAATCTTCTAAGAACCCCGAACGACGAATTGACACTTCGCGAGGTTAATAGGGTATCCCTGCAAGAACACCACATGACCATAAGAGCTCAGGAGCGACTCAGAGTTCAATCCGCTTGAAAAATCACCAAACTACCTCCTTCAAGATTCAAAACCTTCCATTTGGGCTCCGATACAACTCTGCCAGCCATTAAAACAGCTAAAACTACTCCTCAAAGGCCGATCAAGCTCAGCCTTTAGGAGTGGGGGGCTCGTGATATGGCTAAAAATGGGGATTAATCGGAACCGTCCAAATCGGGCACGAATCTTGAAGTCCAGGGGTAAAACGGAAATTCCACCTACAAATAGGGTCTGAAATGGGTACTAGGTCTCTCCGATAAAGACCCAATAACCCACAAACGGACCCGCTTCAATTGGGCGCGGGTCTCAACCAGCAATAGAGCCCGATCAGAGGGATAGAATTAAGGCTCCTGATTAGATCCTAATCAACGGCCCTGATTCATCCCTATCCCTCCACTGGGAATTAGGGATTACATTCCTAATCTGTTTACAAGGAGAATATTTCTTGTCAGATCACGGGGATTACATTCCTAATCTGTTCCCTAAGACGCCTATAAATACCCCCCATCCATCTCCATTAAGAGGTAATCAACTCCTCACCAGTTTTTGTGCTCATTCATAGTCTTCCTAGATTACTGACTTGAGCGTCGGAGGGTGCGTCGCCGGGAACAACCCCGGTGTCTCGCACTTTTTGCAGGTGCACGGCGGGAGCGACGATCGACGCCCCAGGGAACAGGTACGCAGGTCTTTCTATTCAGTTTCCCCAAGAATCCACAAGTTCTATCTGTTTGCCCCCACACCAAATTTAGCGGCAACAACAATAAAACCTAACTTTTCAATAATTATGACAAAAGAAAATAAGGACAAAAGTTTAGTCATGTACCACAGATTATCGGGAATAGAGATGACAGAAAAGAGTAAGGTTATGAGTATACAAATAAGAAATATTTATGCTTTTACTAGTAAGCATGAAGTAAAACAAATGAATACTGATAACTTTAAAATATAACCACTATTCCGAAAAATTATAAGATACAAATCAGCTGGAGAAAATCCTTAAATGACTATACCAAATTATATAGAATTTGACTTTAACCAAGCAAAAGATATTGCAAAAGGAAAAGCACCACAAATAATGTTTGGTAGAAGATCACTATCAATAAGAAATAAATAATATGCATTAGAACTAATACCAATAATAAATAATTAGAGAATCAAAATAATAATCAATTTAAGATAGAAATAGAATATTATGACAATGGTAAATGGAACAAACAAACAGCCCAAGTAGATACTTTAGTTACTAATTCACATATTAAATAAACAAATATAAAAACAACGGGATTAATACAATTTAAAAAATCATATTACTATCTGGACTACTATAATAGTAGACATCCAATTGTCCAGAATATAATATTACCACTAAGGATAAATGGTAGAAATGAAATATTATTACATCTACATGTAGACCGAGAAGGCAATGTTAATGAAATGTTGTTTGAATTGACTTCCTTACATCAGTACAACCATACTTAATACAAGAAGAAGAAAAATAATAACGGTAAATAATGAAAGTATAATAATAAATAGGATATTGTCCGAATGAACTCATTAAGAGCAACAAAAAATACATTATATATACTAACAGAATTTGTATACGAAGGATATAAACCTAGAAACTGTCACAGGTTGATAGACACTGGAGCATGCACAAGGTTATGCCGTGAAAATATACTACCAAAATGGAAACAAGATGCAACTAATAAAAAAGCAGTCACTGGATTAAAAGGACAAACTATTATACTTGACAAGTATCAACAAAATGTTACAATACAGATTGGAAGTAATATCCTAAAAACACCAATAATATATAAATTTGATGACATAAATAATGATGTATTGTTAGAAAATGACTTTTTACAACAATACTATTCTATGAATATATCACACAAAACGGTTATATTTATAACACCTTGCAAACACCAAGCTAGAGCAACAAGAATAACACAGCCTTATTCTAGAACAGATTTACCATATATCAGAGTTTCTGCAGTCCAACATGGTGAATATCAGTATTTACCAATCAAAACTACAATATAGCAAGTCCAAGAAACAATTACACAAGAAATTTTACAAAAAATAATTAGAAGAGCTGTGTGAAGAAGAACCTTTAGCAAAATGGTACTTAAGTAAACCCACAACACATATAGAGTTAATAGAAAAATAAAAAAGTAATAAAAGTTAAACATATAAGACACACTCCAATAGATTTAAAAGAATTCAAAATACATATAAAAGAACCTGATGGTGGTAAAAACCGCAGCAGATCAGAGCCATACGATTCCTGCACAGATTTCAAAGCATCTACACGCAGATTAGCTATCACAGGCCTCTCTTACAGCTTTGGGCCCACTCCAAGACATGAACTTATTTCAAGCCCATAAAAAGTGACAGACTAGGCTCATTAGGAGAGACACCCAGCCCATGCAGGCTAAGAGTCAATTCTCTTATCCCCTAACAAGGATATCTTATCTCTTGAGGGGGAGAAACATGAAAGAAATAAGGTAGTTAAATCGATCCAACGGACACAAATCAATCTCTTGAAATGTCTCTCAGGCCTATAAATACCCCTCCCCCTATTCAGTCAAAAGGTAATCAATAATTTGCTAGTTTTCACTCTCTTACTTTCTCTCTCTTTCTGGTCCTGACTTGAGTGTCAGAGGTTCTGTCGCCGGGGCCACTGCCCATTGTTTCAGGCTTTTTGCAGGTCTAGCGACCGCATCAGCAACTATCTGATTCAGATCACAGTGGTCAATCAACGATCCATATTCATTCACAAGAGATCTAACTGTCTTTAATGGCCAGGGTCGCAGGTTTGACTTTAGTAGTTTTCTTCAATTATTAACTCACTATCTGTTTGCTCCCACACCGAAATAAGAAGCAACAGATTGGCGCCGTCAGTGGTAAAGACTACACAAGTCAAGCTTGTCTCCATCCACCAAGACTAAAAGGTAAAGGGGCGGTCTCCAGCCGTCGCATTACCTCTCTTCTTCAACCAGATCCTTCATATGGATGATCAAAATCCTCCTCAACAGTCACCCCGGCAGTCTAATCATGCTCCTTCCAATGGAGAGGCACCGGGAGGTACTCAACATGAAAAACATCCTCAGTACGATCGCATCTCAATCCATAATTCCTCAACCGATTCAATGGCCCGGCGAGGTCCTCGGGGGTCTAGAGATCTCTGCCAGATCATCAATAACAGGCAACAAGAAACTACCTGTGAATTAGGTTGGACGAGAGGCACGCCCGATCTGAGGCCTCCCATTTGGGACATCAAGCAAATCAGAGAACACATCTTCCTAGACCGGGATCAAGGCAATTCTCCACTCATAGGGGACGTCCAACAATGAGGAGCCCAACTTATGAGAATCGAAGGCTTCCTGTGCAGAACAGAGGGCAAAATGCCCCAGTCACTAGGGCCTACCTGAATAAGTTCAAGCTTAACATCCTCCATGCTCTCCAAGGGAGTCAAGATTAGGGCCTCCTCCCTAACGAAGGATCCACCGACTCAACTGAATCTTAGGAGAAGGACGACCAAGTCCTTCGCCATATCCAAGAAGTAGAAGATCGCCTAGAATGAGAGAAACCGCTCCAACAGGGCCTACTACCCTAGCCGACCTCCTTTCAACAGAGCTATCCTTGACGCACCTGTCCCAAGGGGCTTCAAGGCTCCTTAATTCGAATCCTACAATGGGGAATCAGACCCGACAGACCACATCAAAAGCTTTAAAACACTCATGATGGTGTATAACGCCACCGATGCACTCATGTGTCGGACATTTCCCACAACACTAAAAGATCAACAAAGGAATGGTATTCACGTCTGACACCCGAATCCATATTTTCCTTCGATAAGCTCGAAGAACTCTTTATTGCACACTTCGTTACTAGCCGGAGAGCTAAAAAGACCAGCGTCTCCCTGCTAGAATTGATGCAAAAAGATGGAGAACTGCTAAAGGACTTTGTCAAACGCTTTACAACTGAAGCACGGTCAATTTCCGCCTTGAACACTTCAGAAGCTGCAGCTTTCCGACACAATTTCGCTAACAAAGACCTGAAAGCTTCCCTCACAAAAAATCCACCCAAAAATTTCACTGAGCTCCTGGAAAGAAGTGACAAGTATATCAGGGTCGAGGAAGCTCTCTTTCCTCAAGGCAAGAATGATTCATCTTTCGGGAAAAAATGGAAGGATACAAGCAAGGAAGAACCCAGGAAGTTTCAGAAAAATGGTGCAAGTTCATGCCGCCTAACTCTAGCACCACACTTTGACAAGTTCACTGCTCTCAATGCAAGCGTATCAGCCATCCTCATGGAAGTGAGGAAGGATGGAATAATCTGCCCTCCCCCACGATGTCAACGTCTAGTAGAAGAAGAGACAAAAATAAGTTGTGCACATTTCACAGAGATCATGGACACACTACTGACAACTGTCAAGCTCTTAAAGAAGAACTGGAAGCCCTGATTCGTAGGGCCTATCTCTCCAACTTCGTTCAGAAAGACAACGACACCAAAAACCCTCCGCCCCAGGGGGCTAATAAGCCTCAAGAGAGGCCATACAAGCCACAAGACTCTCAACACATGGTCGTCCTCCACTCCATTCATGGAGGGGTAGATTCCAACTCCTTGTGCAAAGCTTTCGTCAGGGAAGTCAACTCCATAGATAACATTCTGCCTGCCAAATGCACCGGGGTCCCGGTATCCTTCTCTGACAAGGACTTAGAAGGCATCCGAACACCTCATTGCAACGCATTGGTTTGCATGCAAAATCATGTGGTACGCCACATCCTGGTGGACAATGGCAGCTCAGTAAACATCCTTTTCATGACCACATTCGAGGCCCTCAAGCTCGCTCGAGACCGACTTAAGCCAGCCGGTTACACACTTTACAGATTCTTTGGTGTCCCCGTTCAAGTAGAAGGAGTCATCACACTGGATGTGACAGCAGGGAAAGCCCCCACTATTCGAACGGAAGCACTAGAATTTATGGTAGTCGATTCCAAAGTGCATAGCTATATTCGGTCGTCCCGGCCTAGCGGCCTTCCATGTAGTTGCCACTACATTTCACATGAAAATGAAGTTCCCAACAAAAGCTGGTGTAGGCCAAGCTGTAGGAAGCCAACAGACAGCTCGAGCATGCTACACTGCTACAATGGAGGGCTTGGTTCTTCCCCTCGATGCCATAGAGCTATCGCTAGAAAGTAGTCACGATAATTCAAAAACTGTAAACGAGCTTGAAGCCACTGCCGTAAACAACTCTACCAATAACTTTCAAACCTGCCAAATCCTCTCACCAGGTCCAAACTAGTTCTCATCATGACACAGTAATAAACCTGAATCCCTCGCCCGAAGCCACTCCACTCATTCAACGGAGACAAATAGTCATGCCTAAACACATTAGTGCATCAGAGGATGTCTCTTTCTCTATGGAAAACATTGAGGGACTCCCTCCAAAATAGAAAAGTCCAAGCAAGATCTACCAAGTTGTTCGCCCAACGGCTCAAAAACTTGAAGATCCGGGGGGCAAGGAGCTACGACAGAACTTGGAAAGTAGAACACCTTGTGAAGGTGAACGAGGGTGTCTGAAACATCCTCTCTTCGAAGTAGTAGCAAATTTCTCAATTTGTAATCCCGGCCAGCCACTAGAGTAGTCGCCTAGTTTTATCTTCGAATAAAATGCAGTATGAACTTTTGCAAAGCTATTGTACAAGCCAACAAAAGCATACAATGAGTTGAGTGTCAAACTTATACACGAAAACGGCACCAAAAGCTCATTAAAAGCTTCCTACAAGACGGGTTCAGATTCCATACCCATGGTCCGAAGTTACTCCAGCAATTTGCACTGAAGAAAGTTCAGAGTGTGCTTCACCATTCGATCTGCTCCTATAACCTGTTAATTCATTAACACAAACAACGAGCTAAACGCCCAACTTATACTTAGAGCGGTTCTAAACACTCGTTATAAGATTTCCACAAGACAGGTTCGGAATCTAGATCCATGACTCGAGGGTTACTCTCGCAATATGTAATCCTGCACATTTAGAGCACAACTCACCAATCGATCTATTCCTGAAACTAGTTAAAGTTCCTTGGAGACTTATACAACGAGTTGAGTACCAAACTTATACACATAAACGACACCAAACACTCATTACAAGTCTTCCCGTAAGACGGATTCAGAGTCCATACCCATGGCTCAAAGAGACTCTAACAATTTGTAATAAAGCAAGTTCATAGTGCACTTCGCCATTCGATCTGCTCCTGCAATCTGTTAGCGCCTCCACAATCGGTTCGGAGTCCATACCCATGGCTCTCGATAGTGACTCTCGCAATTTGCAAAGAAAAAAGTTCAGAGTGCGCTTCGCCATTCGATCTGCTCTAGCAACCTGTTAATACCTATCAAGTTCGGAATCCACACCCATAGCTCAGAGTTACTATCGCAACCTGCAATTACACACGATCAGAGTTCAACTCACCATTCGATTTTTTCCTACAACTAGTTAAATTTCCTCAACGACAGATTAAGAGGTCCAAAATCATGGATCGCAGTTACTCTAGCAACACTTGTAAAAAGCAACACTTGGAGTTCAACTCTCCACTCGATGTGACTCTAAAAATTTGTTAGAGGACACATACAGCAAGTTTGGAAAACAACTCTCCTTCGGAGTTTTCCCTACAACTAGATGAGTCCAAGACGGAGCAATGCCAAACTCCGTCATACACTGTCAGCAGTTCGTTAGCTACACGCATTAGACTTTTAGCTACAAAGAACCCATTCGATGGCACCTCAACCATGACAGCAAGGATCAAGCATATGAAAGTAATTCTTCAAATCACAGAATTATCACAAACTCATATGTTCAGATCTAGTAGCACTACAGACATCTACAAATACAAAACTGCTAGTCCAGAGTCTAACTCTCACAAGAGCAGCTCATACGACTAGCTGAACCCCAAAATGATGAATCACAAGACAAGACACCGACACATAGAAGACTTATTATTCCACAAAATACAAGTCTCCTTACAACAACAGAATTACAATGGGTCTACATTTCAATGTTAAGAATCGCTACCAAAAGTCCTGCGAACACTGTACGACAAACTGTCATGTAAGCTGTTCTTCCAGCTACACACTGGAGAGATGCTCTACCAGAAAGAAACAAACCTCTTCACCGGCCTCCTACCAGCTAACAACTCCATAGGGTCACCTCAACTCTTGATGATAAAATTCAAAACAAGTCTTCCTTAGGCAGGCAAACTCCAGGTTTATCCTACCACCTTCACTTGAGCAAGCTCCAACTTCATCTAGCTTAAAGCGCCGTGCGAACGGGAGATTCCCAACTCTATCAAGTAAAGCATATCACGAAGGAGAGAAAGCTCTATATCCCAAGGACCTCGTTCGATATACGCAACTATTTGTCAGCATCGAGCAACAGGTCCAATGCCTTGCTCTTCGCTCTGGCTTTATCAACAACTCTTTGGCCCCGAACAACGAATTCAACGCTTTGCTCTCCGCATGAGACCTGTCTACAAATTGCCGGCCCCAAACAACGAGTTCAATGCGCTACTCTTCGCATGAGTTCTGTCTACAACTCGTTGGCTCCAAACAACAGGTTCAATGCTCTGCTCTCCACATGAGCATCGTCACAACAAGTTATATGCTGATTACTGCTTGTCACACCCCGCTTCCCAGAAATATGGAATACGAGCACGTGACGAAGCCCAGCAAATGATTTTTACATCATCCATAAGCTGTAGGATCGACTCAGCATCACAACAAGTATATAACAAGAAAGATATATAAAACCAAGCATGCATGAATAATTTATTAAGCAACAGAAAACAGTTTGAAAACAAATAATAATGTCCACATAGTTTTCAAGTCTGGATCAAAATAAAACTGGGGAACATCAGCCCGTTACAAGTCTCAATTTGTAAGAAATAATAACCCAAAAATAAACAAATAAATGCAGGAAGTAAATGTTCTAATCAAGTTCTCCTTCGCATGAAGGCTAGAACCTTTGCTCACCAATTCCAGCGGGCAGCTCGTCTCCAAAGTCTGTTTAATAAATATAAACAGGGAAACAAAGGGAAAACAAGAGAAAATGCCCTTAGTGCAAGTTAGGGCCACAAATAGTGAAAGCAAGTACAAGTATGAGGAACATGAACTGGAATCAAGAATGTAACAGAGTTATAAGAAGTAGTGGACAAATTCAAGGACTGGCTAGCAAGAGGGAACATCTTAATAACTAGGTTGGATAACAACTGCTAGTGGTGAAACACATGTCAGGTGCACCTATAGGGCTATTTAATATCAACGCCAAATCTCAAGTCTAGTGTCATGTGTTATTTAAATGTCAGGTCTCAAATGTCAAGTTGTCAAGTTCAAGTATCAAGTTGTCAAGTTCAAGTATCAAGTTCAAGTCTAGTTCAAGTTATCAAGTTCAAGTCTAGTTCAAGTTATCAAGTTCAAGTCTTGTGGTGATTACTATCTAGGTAGCACGACATGCATCCATACTTTTACTACATGGTTGCTACAGTCAAATCAGTTCCGTTTAGACTTAGTAATGGAGTCTATAGGGCGGCGTACTCAGGTATCAAGTATCAAGCAAGCCATGGTTCATGAATCGGAAATTAAATAACAAGTTCACGAAGCAAGTTCGTGAATCCACAAGCAAGTTCAAGAACCGCACAATGGGTTCAAGAATCAAACAAGTTCATGAGCCAAGTAACTGACTCCATAAATCGAACAAGATACAACAAGTTCATGAACCAAGTATTTGGGAAACACGGGCCCCTTCTGAGTACACTTACCTATATTGTCCACTCTATAGTCTTTTCCAAAACCCCGGCTTGTTACTGTTATTAATTCTTATCAAGCAAGCATACATATGTAAATGTTGTGATTTAATTCTAGGAAAAATTGGGGATGTCCTATATGGTGTCCAGCAACTACATATAAAATTTGGAGTCAAACGCTTGCTGGTCACATGGCTAATTTAATTTGCAAAGTAAATATATACAGCAGTTTTGCAAAACTGCATCTACTAACACAGCTGCAGTATAACTGCCATAACTCCTAGACCGTCACTCCAAATTTGAACATTTTGGAGTCTATCAATATCTACACATCCGGATCTACAATTTCTATTCAGGGCTCGGGCCCAGATTCAAATGATAAGGGGGGTCGAAACAGCGAAAGGAAATTCAGGACAGCAACTCGTAGAAATAATTTACTAGCGTAGGTTACATGGGAAAATGTTATTTGGCATCCAAGTTATTATGTGGCATAAATACATGATAATGGAGGTCAAAATAGCAAATAATAAATGTTTTTCAAGTTATAGGGTCGCAAGTTCGTCCAAAAATTAAATGTGACATGTATCTACAAATTTAGGGCTCCTAAATTCATATGTCTATATTTTCATGTGTCCAAGGGTAAAAGAGTCCAATAATTATAAATTAAATACAAGGAAATTTTGTGACTCTTAGATTTGTCAAATTGGAGGTTCAAGATTGATCTACAATGATATTTCAAAGAGGAGTCACAATCTAACTATTTGTAGTATTTCAAGGGTGCTTGTACTAGAACAATAAAATGTACAAGGATACTTGCCTTAGTTTGACGATGACTAGATCCACTTGTAGAAGCAATTTGGGTAGAAAAATCCCGAAAGAAGTCCTCAAAAAGCGCACGCGAAAAACTACCGAAGATCGAGTTTTCCTCACGCCGGATCCCAGCCCAAACAGCAAACAGCGAACGGATTAGCTGCGCCCAGAACACCAAACAGCGAGCGCAGCCAATGGAAGAGCTCCTCCGCAGCGGATCTGATCCAAATAGGGAACAGCGGATCTCGGATCGCCTGTGGGTGAAACACCGAACAGCGATCTCACTGGCTCGATCGCACGGATCTTGAAGCGATCGAACGCCTGAGATTCGATCCCGCCCAATCCTCCTTCTTCGTTCTCTTCGTCGACGATCCGAGAACGGGAGAGAGATTGAGTGCGGCGACGGCGCGGCGATGGCTTCGACGGTGACGAGGAGGACGACGACGGCGGAGGCAAAGGTGCGACGTCGAGAAGCGACGGCGCGCGGCGATGGAAGGCGCGGCAATGGGCTCTGTTTCTGATTCAAGAACAAGGGAGGAGTTCGGCAGTTGCTGGCGAACGGAGAGGAGGGCGTTGGAGATTGGGTTCGAGAGGTGATGATGGCGGTGGTGGTTGCTGTGGAGTTGACGAGGCGACGGGGGTGGTGACAGGCGATGGGTAATGGCGAATTGGGTTCGGGAGGTGGTAAAGGCGATGGGTTATGGCGAAGTGGGTTTCGGAGTCGATGGTTGATGGTGGTGGACGGGGCAGTGGTGGTCGAAGGTGAAGGTGATGGCGAACGGAGGTCGATGGTGATCTGAGGGCGAGGAGGCGATGCGAGGAAGGAGGCGGATTGGGTTCGAATGGTGCGAAGAAGACGGAAATGGGAGGAAGAAGGGTAGCGGCTGGTTCTGGGGGGTTTAACAGTAGATGGTTTAGGGTTAGGTTAGGGTTAGATTTTATTAGGGTTTAATTAGGATGGGTTACGGGTTTGGGTGAGAAAACGGGTTTGGTTGTGGTTTTTAACAGGTTTAAGGGTTTTGGGTATTAAAATGGGTATTAAAAACCAATAAGAAAAATATACAATTAGAGACAAATGAATAATAGATCAATAATAATATAGTAGTAAAAAAGTAAATTAATTTGTGTGCATCAAATTAATACCCAAATACTGCTAAGTAAAATAGAATAAATTTCCGATTCATCAATCAAATATAATATCAATATTAATAACATCAATAATAATTTTGATATATACCTATCAAAAATGAGATTTGAGATAAACAAGTTTAATAAAATCCAAATAGAAATAAAATAAGATACAAATAGTCGATCACTTAGAAAATAATCATTAAAGTTAGAATATACTACTATTCGAAGAAAATACAACTTCCGATTCGAAAAGATTTTTTAAATGGAAGGCTCAATTCGAGTTTAAAATAATACTGAATTTATAACAAGTCAAAATACGAAAAAAAATTCAGAAAATACGTATTTAGGGAAACAGGGGTTACACTGCTTGAGCACCGTTAACTACTCACTGGCTCTACACAACAAGTTCGACACCTTGGTCTTCGCTCAAGTTCTCCCAAACAACTCGTTGGCTCCAAAAAACGAGTTCAAACGTCTTTGAATTCGCTCAAGCTCCGCCAAACAACTCGTTGGTTCCAAACAACGAGTTCAATGCTCTAACCACCGCTTGAGCTCCGTCTACTACTTGCTGACTTTGAACAACGAGTTCAATACCTTGGTCTTCACTCAAACTCCACCAAAGAACTAGCTGGCTCCAAACAACGGGTTCAACGCCTTGGTCATCCCTTGAGCCCTATCAATAACTCGTTGGTCCCAAACAACGAGTTCCACGCCATGCTCTCTGCGCGAGCTTCGCCAATAACACGTTGGCTCCAAACCACGAGTTCAACACCTTCATCTTCGCTCAAGCTCCATCAACTGCTCGTCGGCTACAAACGATAAGTTTTATGCTCTGATTGATACTTGAGCACCGTCAACTACTCGTTTGCTCTAAAAAATGAGTTCGATGCCTTGGCCTTCGCTCAAGTTTCTCCTAAACAACTCATTAACTGCAAATAACGAGTTCAATGCCTTGCTTTTCATACGAGCTCCATTAACAACTCGTTCACTTCAGATAGCGAGTACACCGCCCTACTGCTTGCTCGAGTCTTTCTAAACAACCCTTCATCTTCGTGCAATGGGCTTGGCATCCAACACCAGCCTAAAATTATCCTTACAAAACTTGTTGGAAGCAACAGCAAGTTCCAGCTCCGTCTTCAAGTTTGTCTCTACAAAACTCGCTGGGCGCAAATGGCAAGTTCAACGATCAAAATGGGGAGCTCTACGACCAACTTCATCTCATGATCGTCACTATTAACTTTTCGGGCGCAAACGAAAAGCTCTATGCATAACTTCGTCACTGAGTAGTCCCTCCAAAATCGCTGGGATCAAACATCGAGCTCTACATCAACTCAGTCAAAAAGTTGTCTCCCTAAACTTGTCGAGCACAAACGGAAAGCTCAGACATCCGACTTCGTCAGAAAGTTGTCTCGCAAAGCTTGTTCGGTGCAAACGGCAAGCTCAACACAAAACTCTATCACAGAGTTCTCTCTAAACTCGCCCAGATCAAATGACAGTTTCTACGTCAACTCTATCTTAGAGTTATCTCTCCAAACTTTCCGGGCACAAATGGCAAATTTAACGACTAACTCCGTCGCAGAGTTCTCCTCACGCCTGCTGGGCAGAAACGACAAGCACAAATGTTCAACACCACCATAGAATTGTCTCTAAACTTGCTGGGAACAAACAGGAAGCTCTATGCCAACTCTATCAAAAATTTGCCTATAAACTTGCTGGGATCAAACAGCAAGCTCCAACTCAGCTCCACCACGAGTTGCCTCCACAAACTTGCCGTGATCAAACAACCGTTTCTACATCAACTCTATCTCAGAGTTGTCTTTCTCGCCGGGGTCAAGCGGCAGTCTCTGCATCAACTATATCTCAGAGTTGCCTCCAAACTCACCGGGCACAAATGGCAAGCTCAAAGGTTCAACTGTGTCATGGAGTTGCCTCTACAAACTTATTGGGGACAAACAACAAGTTCAATGACCAGCTCCACTATGAGTGTCTCTTTAAACTCGCCGGAATCAAACGGCAATTTCTAAATCAACTCGATCAAGGTAACCTCTATAAACTTGTTGGGTCCAAACAGCAAGTTCAAGCTCAAGTTTATCTCATAGCTCTCCCTACAAACTCACCGGCAAAAAACCGCAGTCTCTACACCGACCGAGTCAAAGAATTCTCTCCATGATCTTGTTGGGACCAGACAACAAGTTCAACGCTCAACTCCGTCGTAGAGCTTTCTCCATAAACTTTCTGGGATCGAACAGCAAGTCCGCAACAGCTCTCCTAAGACAGCTATATACGTACAAGATCCACCAATCGAGGGTGATGGAGTAAAAAGCTGGGTATACACATATAAACAATTATATATATATATATATATATATATATATATATATATATATATATATATATATATATATATATATATGTTGCATATACACAAAAATATATATATATAAAATTATATGCAAACCCAAGCCCAAAAAACTCCAAAAAACCTTCTCAAAATCTCTAGAAAATTGCCTCACTATTTTGAGAAGGGAGCTAAAGTATAAAAGGATTCAGATTGGGTCGGATTCGCGACCCAAATCCGCAAACAATTCAAGACGGCTAAGGGGCATTAACGGGTCGGATCCAAACCCGATAACAGACCCGCACCGCTTCCATAGGTCGACGAAGCTTTGGTAGGTCGACGGAGAATGGAGCTCGACAACCATGGCTTGAGCGAAATGCAGAGCTCGATGAAGAAGCTCATTCCTATATCTCGACCAAAAAAGCTCGATGACAACCCCTCACCGTTGCTCGAAGGCCGCACTATGGCCCTGAAGCACGACGACATCCTCAAAGATCTAAAAAATTGGCCATAGCTCGGTCAAATGGTCGGCCGAGCTAAGGGGTCGCTCACAGTCATTGTCGACCATTGGATTTCTCCAAATATCATGTTCGAGCACGAGGAACGGCTCGGATTCATCCACGTCGCTCCATCGTCTTCCCCAGCGCCTTGTTAGCTCCTCCGCCGTTTGATCTCCCTTAGGGTGCGAGCTTCGCTTGATCAGCGATCCAGATCGCTCCACAATGCATGCCAGATCAGCAGAATCAAAGCAGACGAATCTCCACCATTTGATCTCTTCAATGCGCGAAATCTCCAAAATAGCAATCCAGATCGCTTCATGATCCATGCACTAATCGAATTTTTACAAAAAACCCCTAATTTCATTTTTAATTTGAAATTGTAATTAAAAAAAATTCAAAAATAGTTATTTTAATTTGGAAAATTAATTTTTAAAATCCCAAAAAATAATCAAAATTGAATTTATTAATTATAAAATTCGAAAAAGTGATTTTAAAATAGAGAAAAATTCCAAAAAATTCAGAAAAATCCGAAGAAATATGGAAAAAATCCAGAAAATTCTAGAAAATTCAGAAAAATCCAAAAAACTATGGAAAAATTCTAGGAAATTCTAGAAAATTCGGAAAAACCTGAAGAACTATGGAAAAATCCGGGAAAGATGTCGATTTGTTTTTCATCGAAAATGAAAATCCACTGCATTTAGAAGCCACAGATCAGTTCCAGGTATCTCCGAACACTCCGACTGCTAAGACTATACGCCAGATTCAAAAATAAGACGTACTACTCCCCGAAAGCCATGAAAATTTCCTTCCAGGAATGGGGGGCTTATGATGGTGGTAAAAATTGTAGCACATCAGAGCCGTACGATTCCTGCACATATCTTAAAGCATCTACATGCAGATTAGCCATCACAGGCTTCTCTTACAGGTCTGAGCCAACTCTAAGACATGAGCTTCTTCCAAGCCCATAAAAAGTGATAGACTAGGTCCACTAGGAGAGACACCCAGCCCACACAGACTAGGAGTCAAATCTCGTATCCCCTAACAAGGATATCTTATCTCTTAAGGGGGAGAGACATGAAATTGATAAGGTAGTTAAATCAATCAAACGGACACAAATCAATCTCTTGAAATGTCTCTCAGGCCTATAAATTCCCCTCCCCCTCTTCAGTCAGGAGGTAATCAACAATTTTACCGTTTTCACTCTCTTACTCTCCCTCTCTTTTTGGTCTTGACTTGAGCGTAGGCGGGTCTGTCGCCGGGGCTCAGGCCTTTTGCAGGTCCAACAGTTGCATTAACAACCGTCGGATTCAGATCACCATGGTCAATCAACGATCCAGATTCATTCTCAGGAGCTCTAACAGTCTTTAACGGCTAAGGTCGCAGGTTTGACTTTTAGTAGTTTCTATCAATTATTAACTCACTATCTGTTTGCTCCCACACAGAAATAAGCAGCAACAGAACTAATAGAAAATAATTACATAAGAAAATTCCAAAGTTCACATTCATCACCAACATTCATAGTAATAAAACTGTTGCTGCTTATTTTGGTGTGGGAAACAGATAGTGAGTTAATATTTGATGGAAACTACTAAAAATCTGACTTTTGATCGTTGTTGTGAAATGCGGTTAGAGCTCCTGAGATTGAACCTGGATCATTAATTGAACACCGTGATCTGGTTTGCTAACGCAACTGATGGACCTGCAAAAAGCCTAAAACACCGTGGGTAGCCCCGACGATAGATTCTTCGATGCTCAAGTCATAACCAGAGAGAGAAAGAGAGTCTGAGAGATAAACTGTTGATTACCTTCTGATTGAGGAGGGGGAGTGTATATATAGACCTTAGAAACAGTACAGGAGATTGATATGAATCCATTAGATCGACTATAAATTCCTTATCTCCTATTCAACTCTCCCCCTCAAAATATAAGCTTTCTTGTTTGGAGATAAAAAAATTTGACTAACAGTCCTTATGGGCTGGGTCTCTTTTAGTGGGCCTAGCCTGTCACTAATAGGCTTGAAAGCGACTCCTGTCTAGTAGAGTGGCCTAGAGAAGGCCCGGACCTGTTCAAAAGACCCGTAATGATTAATCTGCCTGAAGAAGCACTGAGATCTGTGCTAGAATCGTACAGCCTAGATTTACTATGATTTTTAGCATTATCATAAGCCCCCCACTCCTAGGAGAAAATTTTCTTAACTTTCAGGAAGTAGTTCGTCTTATCTTTGAATTTTGGAGTATAAGTTTAGCTTTCAGGGACGTTTAGAGATACCTGGAACTGATCAAAGGCTTCTGAAGGTGGCAAGTAATTTACTTGACTTTTTTGGTATTTTTCGTATTTTTCTGAATTTTTCAATTTTTTTCTAGATTGTTTGATAATTTTTCCCAATTTCAAAATCACTTTTTCGATTATTTTTAATAAATAAACCAAATTTTAAATTATTTTCCAAAATTTAAATATTTTTTTTGTGGATTTTTTGATTAACTTTTCGAAATTTAAATGTTTTTTGGGGTTTTTTTTGTGAATTTACTAAACCGGCACTCTTTCGATGCGATCAGGAACATTGATAGGGTTCTTGTAACACCTCGATTTTTTTTAAAATACCGAAAATACCTGTTTTTATATCCCTAGAGTGGTGAGAATTATTTTTGGCATGTTTTATTTTAAATATTGATATTGGTATTGATATTTGTGTTGGATCGGTATTATTGATATATTGAAGTTATGAGTTGAGTTTTATATGAAGAAATATGGTTTATTTTTATTTTATAATTTTGGAGGATTATTATGAGATATTTTAATGTATTTTGTATTGTTAGTATTATCAAAGTGTAGAGTTTGGGGTTTATTTGCAATATTTAGATGATTGGGGGGGCTATATGTAAATATTTCCTTTCATAAATATTATATTTATATATTTCTATTTTTCCAACCCCCCCTCCTCCATCTCTTCTTCTCCTGGTTTCGGTTTCGCCCGACCTAAACCCAATCCATTTCTCGCCTGAGGGTATTCTTCGTAAAATTTCAATTAAAATTAGGGGCATACTAATTGAAGGGTTCTTTTCCCCTTGGTGGCATCAATTTGGAGAAAGGATTTAGTGGAGGTATATCTCTGTGTAATTATTTGTGTAATTTCGTATGCTTTTAGTTTCTTTTACTTAGAAATGGAGTGTAGGATTGGTTAGTGGTCTATTTTGATGTTAGATTCAAGAAATTAGCAAATTGATTCAGGTTGTGTAAGTTGTTTATAAATTAGGATTTTGGGTTTATAAAAGGAAAGTAAATAAGTGAGAATTATCTCCTTAATAGTAGTAGAAATTGTAGTTGAACCATTAGAACAGTATGGAGTGATTTTTAGTAATTTTATGAAGATAAAATCCCGTATGAATTTGAATAATACATGCATCGCACGTGTGCATGTCAGGCGTTCAATAAAACGCCTGAGTGACATTATGATTAGTGTGATTATTACCTGTGACTGGTTTGGATGTTTTGGGCCCTAATTGTCTTTGGAATTTGATAATAGGAGATGTTAGCGACTTCGGATGCGGGACGGAGAAGTGGTGCTTCGAGTCATTGTGGGATATCAAGTGAGTATGATTATACTAAGTATATATGTATTGTTGTGACAGAATTTTATGTGGTTTCGAAGTGGTTTTTGTGGGATTAAGCTAAATGAAGATTTAACCGAAAATACGGAATTATTATTTGTTAAAAAAATTTATATGGTGAATTTGTGTGATTTTGAATATTCAGTGTTATGGGTGATATATTTTGCATATGTATGATAATATGAAATAATTGGGGTTGATATACATATAATATACAGTAGGTAAACAAAAATGACATATATATATGGTGTCATGATGTATTGACCTATTTGGTGTATGTGTAACGCCCCGAATCCCAAATACAACTGAATTCGAGAGTTCTACAGGATCTTTCCACTTCATTTAGTACAATTTTACAAGGAAATTTGAACTTTTTACTTTACATTAGAGTTACATGAAAAATATTACACTTTACATTGCACAACGGAAGTAAATTTACAACATTTAAATAAATGTAAAACAACATCGAATAATCTTTAAGGATCTGTTCCTCTTTAATCTTTATCATGTCACTTACCAGCATATAAGACTGTGGGTACGTCAGTTTATTCAACCGAAAAAAATTATACACGGCCATCCTCTCTATGCCAGAAATAGTATAACTTATTTTCTATATTTAACAAACACAAACTTGTCACATACCAAATTAAAGGGAATACCCTAATGATGTCGTGTTGTGATTGTGCACTTAGTCCATAATGTAATTATTTATATTATATGACACTAATGCGCACTTGTTCGGATTCTATGCATTCCATACTACATAGGTCCGAGGGCAAGCCCTTAATCGTTCTTCATCTTTGTAGGGTTCAATCCCTCGCCATGACTTAATCTACTACTGTAACTACGGTAAGTATCCTAGATATTTTTTGACCTACGAACTCATGTCTAGGCGCCCTAGAGGGAATCCCATCGCACTGACACATGACTCATCATGCAGGCATCCTGTGGTAATTCAGCTCCTACCATAGACATGACACCACCCGTAGTCTTCAAACATCCCACGAGCGTTGCCACCGGGACGGTACTCTGGAGCAGTATCCTTGCCCTGACTCATCATGGGACATCCTGGGATACACTCTCGCCGCTGATTCAATGGCCCTCATACTCAATGTTTTTCTCTTACTTTCATCACGTCTTCACTATGTAACTAATCCTTAATTCTAATGAAATAGAATCATGAACAAAATCAAAGCACTAGAGTTAACCTCTACACTAAACCGGACTTATCCATTCATTCAAACATAACCAACCATGTTCTTTCATTTCAAATTTCATTTCATTTCTTTCCAAATGCCGGGGGAGACTTAGCTACTCTTTTATTTCAATTCCCATTCCCAAATTCTAAAGTTGAGTGTTTCCAACTCATAAGTTCACATGTTGAGTTGTCATACTCAAAATATTTCTATTTTCCAATCATGTCTTCCAAATCATTCAATAGTCCATAATTATACATTAAATTCAACTATTCATCACGTAACTCATGAAATATTATTTTCACATTAAAAACCACATCGCTAGTTATACGATCAAGGATGAATATTTACATTTCATAATTTGTCACATTATTCTCCAACGAGAATAATTCACATTACTACACATAATTCCTTTTTATTCGTATTTCCTTTCCAATATTCCATTCTAAATCTTTTGTAAGCTACAACTTTATACAAATGCAAGTGTAGAATTTATAGTTCTAAATTATACTTTTATTCTCTAAACATGCTCCACTTCATGCAAATAATCCTCAATTTATTTTTCATAGACTCCCCATATTTTTAAGATAATAAATACATTTTTTCCATATTTTTTTGATTATCAAAACATCCAAAAAAATTTGTTTTTCCCACAACATAAACAACAGCCGAAAGCCAGGGTCGAACCAGCGACCACAGGAGAAACAACCAAAGGCACAACCCACTAGGCCGAGTGCTACACCCGTCTAGAAGAAGGGAGAAAAGCATTAAATGCTCTTCGGCCGAACGGATTCTTTCAAAATGTTTGAAATAAAAAAGAATGGTGTCAACGGGATTCGATCCCTCAACCTCAGAGAAAACCCCCACACCTACTGTAGCGATTAAGAATGATCCGACCACTCGAGCTATGGGCTCGGGTTGTCACCATTACAACTTAAACTTTATTTAAATCAAATCTCTCTGTTGTTTAAAATATATCGATGTTCATGAAAATTTCATTTCAAGTTGTTCTTACTAACATACTGTAAAAATTCCAGATTAATCATTTCCATAGTGAATTACACTCCAGTATATGAGAATAATTTTCTCAAATAATTAAACATATTTTTCCCAATAATTAACACATTTCTACCATACAATTTGGTTAATTTGATATACTACCACTAATACATTCTTTTTCGACATTATAATTTTATTAATCCCTATACTAATTTTCTGCCCTTATTCATTTCCCAAACATAATAATTGCATCTTAATTCATTCGTTACAACGTCATAACAAAAAATTTCCAATTTAGCACATAAAGCGACATTATCAATATACTAATCTTTGCACATAATTTTTTCATGCTACTAACGAAGGTTTCTTTACACAATTCATAGCCATATTCATATCGCACACAACTTGAATTTTAACAATAGAAACACATATAATTTGCATATCAACAATTCAATCAATTATAGATCATTTTTCTAATTAAATGTGCATTCTTATTAATTATTTTCATGCATCATTTTTCTAATTAAATCTAGCATGCATTCCTATTTAGAAATAGGGAAAATTTACCCACCTTATTGAAGAAAAGTACAATTAGCAACCTCCTAAACGAATGTCCTTGCAATGAGAGTGCTCCTCCTCCTAGTCGACGCGCACACAAGTCTCCAAGCACACCACACCGAGAGCTCCCCTTCTTAGATGTCGGCCTCTCCTTCTCTTCTTGTTGCAAGCACAAACCCACACAATCTCTCAATCTTTTACTCACTTACTAACTACTAGATAATGTAATTGAACTATAGGTTTGGAAGAATTAATTTGCACAAGAATACTAGCCATGGGAGGGGGTATTTATACTAAAAAAAATGGGAGAATGGATGGCTAAGATTGAAGTAGGAGTTAGGAACAAATGGCTTAGATCTAAGGAGGAGTTACACTAACTACCCATGATCAAGTAACCACTCCACCATGATCCCACTCAAAATTTTGGTTTCCCTCCAAACTCACAACCTGGCCATGCAAGTGTGCTTGTGCACGTGTACGTGCAACGCACGTGCATGCAACTTGGTCTCCATAAAAATTTGTACATTAAATTTTGTATAAAAATAATCTTTAAATTGTGTTCTACATGACAAGTTGTATTTAAAAATAAAATAGCTCATGGGCTGGGCTTTAGTTTTTGGGCCAAAATAATAATTTTAAAATAAAATAAATAAATTAAATTTTGGGCTTTAAGAAAAATGCTTTTTGTCTAATTGAAAGAAGGCTTTGTATAAAATAATTAAAAGCACATATTTAAATATCTATACTCATCACAATGAAAATAATTATAAGATTTAATTCAACCAAAAATATTGCACGTGCACTCTACGTGCAAAATAAAATAATTTTTTATTAAATGAAAAATCGGGGCATTACAACACTCCCTACTTAGAATAGTTTCGTCCCCGGAACTACAGTCAAGAGTGAGAAAAACAAACACTCACAACAAGCACAAGAAAAATACAGAAATACAAATCAAGCAAAAAGCTCAGGATAATCCTTCAACATCCTCTCCTCAGACTCCCAAGTAGCTTCTTCAACCAAATGGTTTCTCCAGACTACCTTGACCATCGGTATCGTCTTGTTTCCTCAAGACTTTTTCTCGACGATCAACAATCTCGACAGGAGACTCGATGTAATTCAGATCCAACTGCAAACCTTCCGGCACTTCAGGCAAATGATGACTCGGATCTGGAATATAACCTCTCAGCATAGACACATGAAAGACATTGTGCACCTGAGATAACTCTTCCGGTAACTCAAGCCGGTAAGCAGTTTTCCCGATCCTTTTCAATATCTTGTACGGGCCTATAAACCTTGGGGCTAATTTTCTGCCTTTGCCAAATCGAACCACACCTTTACTGGGCAATACTTTTAGAAAGACGAAGTCACCAACCTCAAACTCAAGGTCCCTTCTCCAGTTGTCTGCATAGCTTTTCTGCCTGCTCTGAGCTTCCACCAACCTTTTCCTGATCAGAACAATCTTCTCAGAAGTTTGCTGCACAAGCTCAGGACCAAACAATTGACGCTCCCTAACTTTAAACTAACAAACAGGTGTCCTACACTTCCTGCCATACAAAGCTTCGTACGGTGCCATCCCGATGCTAGTCTGAAACTGTTGTTGTAAGCAAACTCTACCAAAGGTAAATGCCTTTCCCAACTGCCTCCAAAGTCTAATATACAACACCGAAGCATATCCTCAAGAATACGATTGACTCTCTCGGTCTGCCCATCGGTTTGCAGATGAAAAGCAGTGCTGAAATCCGTCTTGGTACCCAAAGCTGTCTGAAGACTCCTCCAGAAATGCGAAGTAAACCGCGCATCTCGATCAGACACAATAGTTGACGGAACACCATGAAGCCGGACGATCTCGCCAACATACAACTCAGCTAACTTGTCCATCGAAGCAGTGAGTTTCATCGCCAAAAAGTGAGCAGACTTGGTTAGTCGATCGACTATAACCCAAATCGCATCATTGCCTTTAGAACTCTTAGGCAATCCTGTGATGAAATCCATACTGTTGTTATCCCACTTCCATTCCGGAATAGGTAACGGTTGTAATAGACCTCCGGGTCTTTGATTTTCGGCTTTGACTTGCTGACAAATCTCACACTTCGCCACAAATTCAGCCACATCCCGTTTCAAACCTGACCACCAGAAATGCTGTTTGATGTCTTTGTACATCTTAGTACTCCCAGGATGTACTGACAAAAGAGTAGCATGCGCCTCCTGAAGAATACTCTCTTTCAGGTTCACCTAATTTGGAACACATAGCCTATCTCCGAACCACAGCACTCCATCCCTGATTTGATATCCGGGCAACCTGCTAGCACCAACCTGCTCCTTCATCTCCAAGATATCAGCATCAACCTCCTGACTTGCAATGATCCTTCCATTCAGTGTAGGCTGAAGCCTCAACTGAGCTAAAGATGCTCCCAATCCTTGCAAGACAACTTCAATACCTGCTCGATCCAATTCCTCAATCAGATGCTTCTGAGTTGTAATCAAACTGGATAAACTGCTCTTGCGACTAAGTGCATCAGCAACAACATTAGCTTTCCCAGGATGATATTTGATCTCAGGTCGCATGTCCTCAAGCACTTCCAACCATCTTCGCTGCCTCAAATTCAGATCCCTCTGCTGATATATATACTTCAAACTCTTGTGGTCCGTGTACATGTTCAATTTCTCACCGTACACGTAGTGCCTCTATTGCTTCAGGGAAAAGATAATTGCAGCCAACTCCAGATCATGAGTCGGGTAATTCTTCTCATGCGGTCATAGTTGCCTAGACCCATAAGCGATTACTCTTCCTTCTTGCATTAAGACACAACCATGCCCACGATGTGAAGCATCGCTATAAACATCATACTCAATACCTGCTCTAGGTAAAGCCAAAATAGGTGCAGTAGTCAGTTTCTCTTTCAACTCCTGAAAGCTCGCCTCACATTGCTCAGTCCACTTGAAGTTCACATTCTTCTTGGTCAGATCAGTAAGCGGCACGGCTATCTGGGCATAACCTTGAATGAATCTCCTGTAGTATCCAGTCATTCCAAGAAAACTTCTGACTTCCTTTACTGTAGTAGGCCTAGCCCAATCTCTCACTGCCTCTATCTTCTGAGGGTCAGTTGCCACTCCCTCCTTAGAAAGGATGTGACCTAGGAATGCCACATCAGATTTCCAGAAATCACACTTGGATAACTTGGCATACAACTCCTGCTCTTCTAGCTTCTTCAAAATTGCTGCCAGATGCTTGGTGTGCTCCTCCTCCGACTTGGAGTACACGAGAATATCGTCGATAAATACCACGATGAAAGAATCAATGAACGGCCTCAGAACTCTGTTCATCAAATTCATGAAGATTCCGAGTGCATTCGTCACTCCAAATGGCATAACTAAGAATTCGTAATGCCCATGTCGAGTTCCAAATGCAGTTTTGTGCACATCTTCAGCTTTCAATCAAACTTGGTGATATCCTGATCGAAGATTTATTTTGGAGAAAACAGCTGCTCCTTGTAGACGATCGAACAAATCATCAATTCGGGGAATAAGATACTTATTCTGAACAGTGACCTTATTCAGCTCCCGGTAATCAATACACATTCTCATCGATCCATCCTTCTTCTTTACCCAAAGCACTGGTGCTTTCCAAGGTGACGCACTAGGTTGAATAAAGCCTTTCTCCAACAGTTCCTCAATCTGCCGTTTTACCTCATCCTGTTCTACTGGAGCCATCCTATACGGTGCCTTAGAAATGGGTGCACTCCCTGGTTGAACAGTGATGCTGAACTCCACATCATGATGCGGGGGTAACCCAGGAAAATCCTCCAAGAACACAGTTGGATAGTCCCGAACCACAGGAATCCCTTGCACTTCCACAGGAATCTCTTCCTTGCGGATAGCTGCCACCAGCCTAGAACACTTCTTCTTCCCTTGGAAAGTGACTTCAGGTCCACCTGGAGCCTTCACTGTTACCTTCTTGGTCTTGCACTCGATGCTTGCACTGTACACCGACATCCAATCAATGCCAATGATAACATCGACTTCCAAGATAGTCAGCTCGATTAAATCAATCCCGAAGATTCGATCTCCAATCACAATCTCACAATCAGCATAATACCGATTAGTGGTTAGAGTTTCTCCTCATGGAGTAGCTACTGCTAAGATCATGCCTGGAAAAATCTTCGGTTCAACTCCCAACACTTTAGCAAATTTAGGAGGCACAAAAGTATGAGAGGATCCAGTATCGGACAACACAGCTTTCATTCCATATTCTGATGTAAAAGGTCCATCAAATTCGAAGTATGAAACATGAACTTTCAAGTCAATATTTCCATTTCATTGAATTTCAAACTTTATACATTCGAATTTAAAACATTTCTTGACATCAGAATGAAAATAGTAGAAGCTACAACAGTCTAACTCCTATGGTTCCTCTTCGCTTCTCTAAGTTCTCCCCGTAGTTCTTCAACTTCTTCCTTCAGCACATCGGTCATGTTCTTCCTCTTCTCGAGTTCCCATACACGATGACTGAGAACTGCAAAGTCGTCCTTACGCTTTGCCAGCTGAGCCTCCAATAATCCGACTCTCTCTCGCAGTGTTTCTATCTGCCTCTGAAGAGATGTCAAAAGACTACTTGGCATTAGTTCTTCTTCTTCATCAGAAGAGTCATCAGATGAATCCGGAGGTGGGGTGATCTCTTGGGATTTAGGCCATTCTTCTCCGTCAGAATCTGCTTGCCCTGGGTAGTACTCGTCCTCGGAATCTGCCTGTCCAGGATGGTACTCTTCCTCAATGATATGCCAGTCGTCTTCTCCAGCAGGGTCGAAGTGATCAGCCATCTTAGAAATAGAGAGAAAGAAGCATAAGTCATAGAGCAACACAAATATAAGTCACTTACATTTAAATCTCTAGACTCAAACACACACTCTAATGTGCACTTCTAGGGTGTCGTTCCTTATAAATTTGAACAAGTGTGAAGCATGGCTCTGATACCACTCTGTAACGCCCTGAATCCCAAATACAACTGAATTCGAGAGTTCTACAGGATCTTTCCACTTCATTTAGTACAATTTTACAAGGAAATTTGAACTTTTCACTTTACATCAGAGTTACATGAAAAATATTACACTTTACATTGCACAACGGAAGTAAATTTACAACATTTAAATAAATGTACAACAACATCGAATAATCTTTAAGCATCTGTTCCTCTTTAATCTTTATCATGTCACTTACCTGCATATAAGACTGTGGGTACGTCAGTTTATTCAACCGAAGAAAATTATACACGGCCATCCTCTCTATGCCAGAAATAGTAT
Source organism: Hemerocallis citrina (assembly GCA_017893485.1). Taxonomy (NCBI): domain Eukaryota; kingdom Viridiplantae; phylum Streptophyta; class Magnoliopsida; order Asparagales; family Asphodelaceae; genus Hemerocallis; species Hemerocallis citrina. The sequence continues at coordinate 15,857,548 of CM030360.1, forward strand.
AACTTATTTTCTATATTTAACAAACACAAACTTGTCACATACCAAATTAAAGGGAATACCCTAATGATGTCGTGTTGTGATTGTGCACTTAGTCCTTAATGCAATTATTTATATTATATGACACTAATGCGCACTTGTTCGGATTCTATGCATCCCATACTACATAGGTCCTAGGGCAAGCCCTTAATCGTTCTTCATCTTTGTAGGGTTCAATCTCTCGCCATGACTTAATCTACTACTGTAACTACAGTAAGTATCCTAGATGTTTTCTGACCTACGAACTCATGTCTAGGCGCCCTGGAGGGAATCCCAACGCACTGACACATGACTCATCATGCAGGCATCCTGTGGAAATTCAGCTCCTACCATAGACATGACACCACCCGTAGTCTTCAAACATCCCACGAGCGTCGCCACCGGGACGGTAGTCTGGAACAGTATCCTCGCCCTGACTTGTCATGGGACATCCTGAGATACACTTTCGCCGCTGATCCAATGGCCCTCATACTCAATATTTTTCTCTTACTTTCATCACGTCTTCACTATGTAACTAATCCTTAATTCTAATGAATTAGAATCATGAACAAAATCAAAGCACTAGAGTTAGCCTCTCCACTATACCGGACTTATTCATTCATTCAAACATAACCAACCTTGGTCTTTCATTTCAAATTTCATTTCATTTCATTCCAAATGCCGGGGGAGACTTAGCTACTCTTTTGTTTCAATTCTCATTCACAAATTCTAAAGTTGAGTGTTTCCAACTCATAAGTTCACATGTTGAGTTGTCATACTCAAAAATATTTCTATTTCCAATCATGTCTTCCAAATCATTCAATATACATTAAATTCAACTATTCATCATGTAACTCATGAAATATTATTTTCACATTAAAAACCACATCGCTAGTTATACGATCAAGGATGAATATTTACATTTCATAATTTGTCACATTATTCTCCAACGAGAATAATTCACATTACTACACATAATTCCTTTTTATTCGTATTTCCTTTCCAATATTCCATTCTAAATCTTTTGTAAGCTACAACTTTATACAAATGCAAGTGTAGAATTTATAGTTCTAAATTATACTTTTATTCTCTAAACATGCTCCACTTCATGCAAATAATCCTCAATTTATTTTTCATAAACTCCCCATATTTTTAACATAATAAATACATTTTTCCCATATTTTTTTGATTATCAAAACATCCAAAAAAATTTGTTTTTCCCACAACATAAACAACAGCCGAAAGCCAGGGTCGAACCAGCGACCACAGGAGAAACAACCAAAGGCACAAGCCACTAGGCCGAGTGCTACACCCGTCTAGAAGAAGGGAGAAAAGCATTAAATGCTCTTCGGCCGAACGGATTCTTTCAAAATGTTTGAAATAAAAAGAATGGTGTCAACGGGATTCGATCCCTCAACCTCAGAGAAAACCCCCACACATACTGTAGCGATTAAGAATGATCCGACCACTCGAGCTATGTGCTCGGGTTGTCACCATTACAACTTAAACTTTATTTAAATCAAATCTCTCTGTTATTTAAAATATATCGATGTTCATGAAAATTTCATTTCAAGTTGTTCTTACTAACATACTGTAAAAATTCCAGATTAATCATTTCCATCGTGAATTACACTCCAGTATATGAGAATAATTTTCTCAAATAATTAAACATATTCTTCCCAATAATTAACACATTTCTACCATACAATTTGGTTAACTGATATACTACCACTAATACATTCTTTTTCGACATTATAATTTCATTAATCCCTATACTAATTTTCTGCCCTTATTCATTTCCCAAACATAATAATTGCATCTTAATTCATTCGTTACAACGTCATAACAAAAATTTTCCAATTTAGCACATAAAGCGACATTATCAATATACTAATCTTTGCACATAATTTTTTCATGCTACTAACGAAGGTTTCTTTACACAATTCATAGCCATATTCATATCGCACACAACTTGAATTTTAACAACAGAAACACATACAATTTGCATATCAACAATTCAATCAATTATAGATCATTTTTCTAATTAAATGTGCATTCTTATTAATCATTTTCATGCATCATTTTTCTAATTAAATCTAGCATGCATTCTTATTTAGAAATAGGGAAAATTTACCCACTTTAACATGATATCTAATTAGAAATATGGAAAAACAACCCACCTTATTGAAGAAAAGTACAATTAGCAACCTCCTAAACGAATGTCCTTGCAATGAGAGTGCTCCTCCTCCTAGTCGACGCGCACACAAGTCTCCAAGCACACCACACCGAGAGCTCCCCTTCTTGGATGCCGGCCTCTCCTTCTCTTCTTGTTGCAAGCACAAACCCACACGATCTCTCAATCTTTTACTCACTTACTAACTACTAGATAATGTAATTGAACTATAGGTTTGGAAGAATTAATTTGCACAAGAATACTAGCCATGGGAGGGGGTATTTATACTAAAAAAAATGGGAGAATGGATGGCTAAGATTGAAGTAGGAGTTAGGAACAAATGGCTTAGATCTAAGGAGGAGTTACACTAACTACCCATGATCAAGTAACCACTCCACCATGATCCCACTCAAAATTTTGGTTTCCCTCCAAACTCACAACCGGCCATGCAAGTGTGCTTGTGCACGTGTACGTGCAACGCACGTGCATGCAACTTGGTCTCCATAAAAATTTGTACATTAAATTTTGTATAAAAATAATCTTTAAATTGTGTTCTACATGACAAGTTGTATTTAAAAATAAAATAGCTCATGGGCTTTAGTTTTTGGGCCAAAATAATAATTTTAAAATAAAATAAATAAATTAAATTTTGGGCTTTAAGAAAAATGCTTTTTGTCTAATTGAAAGAAGGCTTTGTATAAAATAATTAAAAGCACATATTTAAATATCTATACTCATCACAATGAAAATAATTATAAGATTTAATTCAACCAAAAATATTGCACGTGCACTCTACGTGCAAAATAAAATAATTTTTTATTAAATGAAAAATCGGGGCATTACAGTATGTTTGTGATATATATATATGGATAATAATGAATTGAGGTATCATAATCATGAAATTAATGAGTGAGTGTCTGTATAATATAGTGATGTTTAAAGTGAAACTAATGGGCGGTCATAAGATATAATCATCTACTTAGTTTGGCATGTGCCTAAGAAATTATAATGTGAGTAAATAAATACTTTGGTGCATTTATACTACGGAATAATATGAGGTAATAATCTTATAAATGAAATAACCAGATGTATATGAATGTGTAAGATTATGTGATGATAAATCGCATGGTTAAAGTCAAGAATGTGGCAAATTATTGAAGTAAAAGATGAGATGCTATGAAATGAAAATGATAATAACTGATAAAATTTTCTGTTGACCAGTACCTACGGAAATCCAGGAGGTTTGGACTAGACCTCCTAACACCCAAGGACCGGCTTGGGGTGCGGTGTTTATTACCCAAACTATGTTTGGGGTGCGGTGTTTTTATCGCCCACGCTATCGGCTTGAGGCTCGGTTATTACCTAGCTTAGCTGGGGTGTGGTGATATTCCCTCAATGACAGATGTCGCGAGAAAGTACCCTAGTGAAACTAGGGGTGCGGTATTTTCTTTTCCTTGTTGGCTTTGCCACGAGGAAGTACCCAGCTCGCTGGGGTGCGGTGTTTTCTTTTTCCTCACTGGCTTCGGCCGGGAGGAAGTACCCAAGTTCAACTTGGGGTGCGGTGTTTCCCTCACTAGCATAGGCTGGAAGGAAGACATAGGCTCGGACGTGTAAGACTTTGTGTGAGCATTGATCCGCGTGTTTCACTGGGCTTTCAGCTTTTAGTATATTAGGATATTGTGGCTCACTGGTCAACAACTTAATAAAATGAGTAAATGTGAAAGTGAAATGTGAATGAGAAAGTGAAGAAAGTGAAGTGTGAATGAGAAAGTGAAGAAAGTGAAATGTGAATGAGAAAGTGAAGAAAGTGAAATATGAATGAGAAGGTAAAGAAAGCATATAATGTGATATGAGAATGAGAAAGAAAAGAAAGTAGTTGATGTAAAGTAGAAATGAGAAAGTGAAGTAAGTATCTGAGTGGAAATGAATAAGTAGAGTGAAAGAAAATGCATATATAAGAAGATGAGTATGAAAGAATATGATTCATGGGTATGCAAATGAAAATAAATGATAAATGGAATATGTGATTAACTAAGTATGAAAAATGAGGAAATTGTATTTTATAATTATAAATGGAAAAAAAAGATGGTGATGTGGAGATATTCATGAAAGAATTGCATCGTGTGATGTGATTAAATATGAGAAGTAAAGAAAGTGTATATGTATGATATGATATTGTATGAATGAAAATAAGGTAAAGTAAAATGTAATATGAGTGTAAAACTTGAAGTAAGGTGTATTATGTGAGGAATATGAGAATGGTTATTAAATGAAAAATATGCTATGATATGAGTTGATGCACCTTGGAATTGTGTCGAGAAACTACACGCTCACTATTTCCATGAGAATTGTGGGAACTACCTGCCTTGGCACAACTCCCACGGTGAATTGGCAGGTTGTTGATATGATAGTTGTGTTATGAGATGAAAATGAAAAGTAAAGTGAATTGTAAGATGAAAATAAAAATAAAGTAATGTGATATTTCAAGTCATCGGCTTGAGTTGTGATATTATGATGATTATTACCCAGATCAGCTGGGGTGCGGTGATTTTCCCTCAATGACTGATGTCGCAAGGAAATACCCAGTTTATCTGGGGTGCAGTGTTTTCCCTTGCTGGTATAGTCCGGGAGGAGGAAGTAGCTTCGAGGTTGTTAGACTCTGTGTGAGCAGCTTCCTGCGTGTATATGTTGGTGTATGGAAATGGATATGAGAATGGTAGATGATATTGAAGAGAATGAGGGAAATATCAGGTATGGAATTTGTATGGGTTTACGAATGAAAAAAAAGTAAATGATGAGGGTGTGATGAAATAAGAATGGATATAAGTAATGAATGTGAGGCACTATAATGAATGTTTTAATCTTTATATGATGAATGGAATGTGTGTGTATAAAGCGAAGAACATAAGTTAAGTTATGAAGTAAAAAATTGTGGTTTGTGCTTTAAGCAGAAAGTATGATGATATATGTATATATAGAAATATTTGATATGGTCTAAGAATGTGGTAATAAAACTTTATTCTTGATATTATGATGATTATTAGTAACGGAGTGAAGTAATATAAAATGAGAATGAAGGTTAATGTATCACGAGATGTTATGAGATGTGTTATAAGATATGGTTAATGTGATAAAATGAGATTGGATGAACTTGATATTATAAAACTGAACGAATGTGATATCATGAGATTAAATACATGAGAGGATATGCGATGAGAATGAATAAGATAATATATAATTGAATGAATGTGAACTGATGTGATGCGAATATATGAATATGTTATAAAATTGAATGTGTGGCGTTATACAGCGACAATGAAAATAAATATAGTATGAGATTGAATGAATGAAATATTATAAGAATTGTATGGCAGTGATGTTAGAAACGAAAATTTATGTGAATATAGAATATCTTGGAATTGTGTCAAGGAACTACTCGCCCACTATTTCCATGGAAATGGTGGGAACTACCTGCCAAGGCACAACTTCAAGATAGGAAGAGTGGTTATGGATATGTAGACGAGTTGAAGATTCAAAGGATTGATTCGATGCAAAGTCACTTTTATGAGATTTTATATTTAAATTTCAGATTCACTTAATTATCATGATATTCATAAGTTCTTTCAGTTTTCTTTATACAGTTTAATTTATTTGCTTAACTAGTAAATTATACTCACACCGGACATGGCTGACCCCTGTTGTTTTTTGAGGGTTAGGGTAGTCCCTCCCCGAGGGTGGACGACCCTAACTCTCCTGCAGGTTTGATGGCAGTGAGGTAAGATAGTGTGGTGGTTTGGTAGTTATACTTTTGCTTGTAGTAAATGAATTATATATATATATATATATATATATATATATATATATATATATATATATATATATATATATTATATGGAGATATGGGGGTTGAATGATGTATGAGTTTGTATTATGGGAGATTATGTGTATAACTGTAAGCCATAGTGATACATATAGTGTTGTGATGAATTATGAAAGCCCGTACCGACCTCGTTGTGGAGTATTAGGTTCTGTGGTTGATTTTTGAAAAGTTTTTCTAAATCTTTTCTAAAAATCATATATGTTTTCAAAAGAATTTTTGGTTTTTAATTCGTATCTTGCTTATTGTGAAGTATTTTTTCTCCAGAGCCGTTGATATTATTGCCTGTGTGATGTTGAATGATTTGGCCTGGGGATGATTGAAATATATTACAGGTACATTGTTTTGTGTAATTGTTTGCAGATTTCCGTAAGGAAATTCTGTAAAAGGAAAAATATTTCAGGGGAAACTCTGCCAAAAATTTCATTTGAAATATAACTATTTTAGTTTTGTTTAAAGTGGTATAGAAATTGAAAGAATTGAATTTGGAGTTATAAAATTGAAAAAAAAATAAATAATAATAATTGGGGTGTTACAGCTTGGTATCAGAGCTTAGATTAATTAGGAATTTCATGCCAATTCTAGTGATCTTTTCATGTGTGCATGGGTACATCATCGCTAAGTAGAGAATGTGAAGTTTGTTTATGCTTTGAGAGTGTTTTGCTAAGTATGGATTATGTTGTTGAATGATGCGATCCCTATTAGACTTTTGTCTGACTTTGGGTCAGTGTTACTTTTTTTAGCCCATGCATATGTTTTGCATTATGGCATTTTTATGTCCCCTTTAGAATCCCCGGTGAGAATTAGTACACCATTGGAGAGTTCTATTATTTTGATTGCTGTGTGCCGAGAGGTGTAATCTCCTTTGGGATCCTGTGTGTGTCTGTTAGACTTGGGGTGATGTGTGGTTGTGGTTATTATTCTATACTGGGAGATGGGTTGGTTGTGAAGGCATTATGCACGGTTGGAGTATAATATAGGGAGGATTCGGGTGAGAAAGCCTGATGAAACCCAGTTTCTAGTTATATGTAATGCCTGGGACGATGTAAGTATGACCGTTAAGTTCGGTGGAAATACCCAAGGTGAAGATTGAAATTATTGATGTGGTTTGTAAACTTTCTGATATATTAGAGGATGGCTCCCTGGGAATGTGTATTGATTATCTGGGGTTGAATAAGGTGACTATTGAGAATAAGTATCCATTGTCGAGACTAGTTGAGTTGTTTGATCAGTTGCGGGGAGCTACATTGTTTTTACAGCTGGAGTTGCAGATCGGGTACCATCAGGTGAGCATTAAAGATGGAAGTATCCTAAGGACTACTTTTCATACTCTGCATGGATTGTATGAGTTCTCGGTGATGCCTATTGGGCTGATGAATGCCCCTGCATTTTTCATGGATTTGATGAAGTGGACCTTTCATCCTTATATCGACAGGTTGTGATTGTGTTTGTAGATGATAATTTGGTGTATTTTCGCAGCATGGAGGAGCATAGATAGAACTTTAGAATTCTGTTATAAAAACTTTGGGACCAAAAGTAGTATGACAGTCTGCAAATTGTCATTTTTGGGGGCAAGAAGTGTGATTTTTGGGGCACATTGTGTCTGTTGAAGGCATATCTGTGGATTCGGAGAAAATTACAGAGGTGGAAAGACGGGGAATAACCCATGACTGTGTCATAGATTCGGAGTTTCTTGGGTTTGGTTAGCGATTATCGGAGGTTCATTTCTCGATTTTCTATTATTTCTGCACCGATGACACAGCTTACCAGGAAGAATGTATCATTTGTAGGGCCGAGCAGTGTGAAAAGACATTTCAAGAGAGTTAAAGGAAAGATTAACGACAGCTTCTATTTTGATTACCCTCGAAAAGGGAGTGCCTCTCCAAGTATATACTGATGCATGTGGTACAGGTTTAGGTGCAATTTGATGCATGAGGGCAGGCTTGTGGCTTATATATCTAGGTCGTTGCAGTCACATGGAGTGCGTGACCTGACGCAAATTTGGAATCGGCAGTAGTAGTGTATGCATTGAAGATGTGGAGACATTATCTGTTCGGAGAACAGTTTTAGCTTTTCACAGATCGTAAGAGTTTGAAGTACTTGTTCTCGCAAAAAATTCTTAGCATGAGGCAACAAAGGTGGCTCGAGTTTCTTAGTAGCTTTGATGTGGAAATAAAATACCACCCGGAAAAGCAAATATGGTGACGGATGTCTTAAGTAGAAGAAGGATATTGGTTTTATTTTGTCCCAGGAGTGGACGGTTTAGAAATATTAGGTCAATTTGAATTTACTTCAGTAGTAGAGGGTGACATGACCTTATATGTGGGCAGTTAATCAGTACGGCGATTAAGACTTCAAGTTGCTCAGTTGCTGAAAGTTCAATGGAGTGTTAATTTTACTGACTAAAATTTGAAATCTCGGGAGATGGTGAGGAGAAAGTATCTGAAATTGTTTGAATAATTTTCTTAACCCCTGTAGCTCGAGGACGAGCTTCTTTTGAGGTGTGTATAATGTAACACCTCAAATTTTTTTAAAATACTGAAAATACTCGTTTTTATATCCCTGGAGTGGTGAGAATTATTTTTGGTACATTTTATTTTAAATATTGATATTGGTGTTGATATTTGTGTTGGATCGCTATTATTGATATATTGAAGTTATGAGTTGAGTTTTATGTGCAGAAATATTGTTTATTTTTATTTTATTATTTTGGAGGATTATTATGAGATATTTTAATGTATCTTGTATTGTTAGTATTATTAAAGTGTAGAGTTTGGGGTTTATTTGCAATATTTAGATGATTGAGGGGGCTATATGTAAATATTTCTTTTCATAAATATTATATTTATATTTTTTTTTTTATTTTTCCAGCCCCCCCCCTCCTCTTCCTCCATCTTCTTCTTCTCCTAGTTTCGGTTTCGCCCGACCGAAACCCCCATTTCCCGTCGATTTCCTAGGAGAAATCCCGAGGGTATTTGTAACCCCGGTGTTCCTTTTCTTGTATTTTGTATGTAGTTAATTTTTTCCTTCTTGGTATTTAATCTGATTATACTCTTTTGCCCATTCTGAACCGTGTAATCATTTCTTCGTTCTTGATAAACCATTTTTTATTATCGTCAATTCAGTTATGTGATTTTCAATCTTCTTGATTTAAATTCTTCTGTCAATTATTATCTCTGAATGAATTTGTTTAATTCTAAATCATCTATTTCATGGCCTAATTATTTATTATTGATTTCTGTCCTTATTTGGATCCAATTTCTAACCCAATCTACCCTATTTGAACCATATACCCTCTTCTTATTGGATCTAGACCCGAATCCTCTACCCAAAACCCTATAATTCGTCCTATTGGATCCTAAACCTACTACCCAATAACCCCCTTTTACCCAGTCTCCCTCAAATCTGTCCCTCACATTCCCTCTATCTGCCTAACTGCAGATCACTCTTCCCTCAATCCGATGATCTTCTCCCCTGATTCTTCAAATCTTGACTTACCAAAATTTCATTAAATCCTAATCAAATTGCTCTCTATCTTTCTCCCTACAGTATATATTTCCTAATCAACTCTCTCTCTCCCCTGTGTTCACCCTGCCCGTCGATTGGGCCCCTTACGACCGCCCGTCGCACCTCTGTCGGCCGTCGACCGCTCCGCTGTCGCACTCTTGTCGCGCCCTCCCGTGCCAGCCGCACTGTGCCACGCCCACGTCGACCCCACCTCCATCATCACCCATATCTCATCCTCTTCCCGAAGCCATTCGACCACGTCATTCCACCCGTTGCGCCGCCGTTGACCTCCCTTCCGAGCGTTGCTGTCGAGTCTCCAATCCTGCAACCCTCTCGTGCTCGTGAGTCGTTGTGTTCGTGCTCATGTGATGGGATCCGTTCCCGTTATTCTATTCTCGTCGGATTCATCGTCTTCAAATAACTTGTATGTTATTTTTTCTCTTCATACAAGTACAAATACCGCAAGTAGTCTTGCTTTCATTGCATTTCATTCTCATGTCAATTCCTTGGTAATCATGATCTTATTCGCTTGATCTGTTTCCATCATTTCATGATCATCATTAATCACCACAAGTTGTCACACACACATTACACGAAAATAAACTAGATCTAGATAGATTTCTCTCTCTCTCTCTCTCTCTCTCTCTCTCTCTCTCTCTCTCTCTCTCTCTCTCTATATATATATATATATATATATATATATATATACTCTTTCATGAACTATTGTGTGTTGTGGACATTTATTTACAAGATTGATGTGCTAGATATGTTCTCTTATTGTGACTTGTTAATACCCATGTCATGTTGATTTAGATGTTCAATATATCATGTCTTGCATTATTCTCTAAATTGAACTCATCGTAGACAAGTTATTTGATAAAATGCATGCAAGAAACTTCTTTTTGCTGCTACCCTGACTTGGTACAGCAATTTAGACCCCGTTAATGTTAGTAAAATAAATTAATTTGTGAATGTGATTCGTAGGCCTCGGTATCTATTTTTTCAGAACTTTTGACGGATCTCAATTCTGATTTTTGATGTGTGAGTTATCGTTGTTTTACTATAGCTGTGTCGTAAATTCCAGATTTTGAATTATAAGATCGTTACATGATTTATTTTTTTAAAACTGATGTTAAAAGTAAAATTTGGAATTGGTATTATTCTGGGTATGACTAGACATGACTAGGATCAACCCCAATTTTTTGTAGAATTGTTTAATGAATTTTATAACTTATTTCATGCTTGTGAAACAATCATATAATTACTAAACTGCATGTTGTTCAGTGAAGAACTCTAATTTCAACCTGATTCCAGTCACTTTTGATTAAAACTTTGTAAACATGAAATGTAGCCTAGCATGTCTATTTTACAGCCCTTTTGACGGAATTGAATTCCGAATTGTATTTTGTGAATTATCATTGTTTTATTGCTGATGTGCCTGAATTTTCAGATTTATAAAATTGTTGTGTCACTCTATTTTCCAATTTAATTTAACTATGCTGTCCATAATATAATAACATGATAATAAATATTCTGAGACTAGACATATTAGGGAACCTTCCAGAATTTTTCTAGATTTAATTGTTGTGTTTTTGGACATCTTTCATGCTTATAAACAAAACTTTACTTTTCTGGCTGAACGTGAATTCTATGTAAAGCGTTGTTTTGAACCCTGTTGCTGTAGTTGTTATATGACTTGCGTATATGCACTGGATTCGGCAAGGAGTCTAGTTTCTAAAATTTCTGACAGATCCAGGTTTGCATTCCTGTAGCAACGGATATCTCGGTTTTGGTACAGCAACGTCTTGCTATCCATAATTAAAAGTCTCATTGTTTCTAAGTATTATAAGTTGTTTTGTCACCCGATTATATTTTCTACCCGGTCTGAACTTGTTCCTTATTTCTTGCCATGTTTTCTTGCCCTTTTTGTGCACTTTTATGCCCTCTTTAATAATAATAACAAGTAATCAAGTCGGGGTTAAGGGAAATATCTAGTAGTGGAAAATATAGAAATATGTACTTGGAAGGGGGCCCGTGTTTCCCACATGATTACATGATTACATGATTATATGATACATGATCCTAATTACTTGTTTACTTGATTACCTGACTACATACTTCCCTATTGGAAGGTGTACTCAGAAGGGGGCCCGTGTTTCCCACTTGCTTTACCCGACTACATACTTCCCTATAGGATGGTGTACTCGGAGGGGACCCGTAGTAACTACTTGATACATGACTACTTGATACATGACTACATGATACATGATACCTGTGTACACGGCCTTATATAATCCATTACGAAATCTAAACGCAACTTGTTTGAATGTAGCAACCATGGGGTAAAATTTGAAACGCATGAAGTGCTACCTAGATAGGATTAAATACAAAACTTAAGAATAACATGCGCTGCTATTTGTAGCTCAAATTCAATTGCAATCCTTCTGGTACCTCAGATAGCTCAAATCCCTCCACTCCTCAAATATGTGGAATATGTTATGTACCTGTGCCAATTGTTCCGGTAGATTCAATCTGCAAGCTACCTTCTCAATCCGTTTCAGAATCTTGTAGGGTCCAATACACCTTGATGCCAATTTGCCTCATCTTTCGAATCTGATGAATCCTTTTGTAGGCGATACCATCAAGAAAACTGCATCTCCAACCTCGAACTCCAAATTTCGGCATCGGGGATCTGCATAACTCTTTTGCCCGCTATGTGCTTCGACTAGCCTCTTCCGAATCAGCTCAATCTTCTCCGAAGTATGCTACACAATCTCTGTCCTAAACATCTGCCTCTCGCCAACGTCATACCAAAAAACGGGTGTTTTGCACTTCCTCCCATACAAAGCCTCATATGGTGCCATGCTAATTCTCGCATGATAGTTGTTGTTGTTAAAAAACTCCACTAGTGCTAAGTACTTCTCCTAACCTCCGCCGAAGTCCATAACACATGCCCTCAACAAATCCTCTAGTACTCGGTTCACCCTTTCAGTTTGTCCATCTGTTTGTGGATGAAACGCGGTACTAAAGTCAGTCCTAGTCCCCAAAACGGTTTGCAAACTCCTCCAAAACCTCAATTTGAACCTTGTATCTTTATCTAGACGATACTCACAGGAAATCCATAAAGTCTCACGACCTCTCCAATATACACCTCAGTCAACTTCTCCAATGACCATGTGATCTTCACCGACAAGAAATGTGCCAAATTGGTCAACCTATCCACAATGACCTAGATCAAGTCATTACCCTTCGGACTCCTCGATAAACTAGTCACAAAGTCCATACTGATATTCTTCCACTTCCACTCAGGAATGGGCAATGGATGCAATAATCCTTTGGGCTTCTAATTCTCTGCCTTGATCTGCTGACAAGTCAAACACTTTGCCACAAAACCTGCAACATCTCTCTTCATGCCTGGCCACTAAAAACATTGCTTAATGTCCTTGTACATCTTCTTGCTTTCGGGATGTATGGACAATAAGGCTGTATGTGCCTCCTTCAATATGTTTTCTTTCAAATCCTCTCTTTCCGGCATACATAACCTCTCTCCCATCCTAAGCACCCCATCTTCGACACGAAACTCTAACAATTTGCCGACTGAAATATGCCCTAACATCTTTTGAATCTCTGCGTCTGACTTTTGGTCCTCAATGATTTGATCTCTTAAAGTAGGCTGAAATCTCAACTGTGACAATGATGCCCCAAGCCTTACAATACCACCTTGATACATGCCTGATCCAGCTCCTCAACTAACTCCTTCTGCGTCGTAATCAGTCGAGACAGACCAACCTTCCGACTGAGTGCATCGTCCACCACATTTGTTTTTCCTGGGTGATACTTGATCTCAAGACGAATGTCCTCCAAAACTTCCAACCACTATCTCTAACTTAGATTCAAATCATTCTGATGATAGATGTACTTCAAACTCTTGTGATCTATATACATGTTGACCATCTCACCATACACATAATGCTTCCACTGCTTCAAGGCAAAAATGATAGTTGCAAGCTCCAAGTCATTTTACTCCGACAGCATCTAGGGTTCCTCGAACAATGTGATATCTCACACCTGGTAAATCTTTAACCCTTCCTCCTCTTACTAATACTACAGAATGTTCTTGTAAATTGTGGCCAATACCAGGTATATAAGCAGTGATTTCAAATCCAGAGGTTAATCATACTCTGGCAACTTTACATAATGCAGAGTTTGGTTTTTTGGGGGTGATAGTGAAAAAGTTGACAGATAAGTCACCCTTACTGTCACTCTACAGAACCGTACATGAGATTTTCACCTCATACGGCTCCTCGTTCAATTCTTTCAAAGTAATTGGATCCTTTTCTTCGTTCGAGAATCTCTTCCCTTCTTCCACTCTGCCCCGAAGAGTAACTAAAACCAATTCATTCACGTTTTCATGTTCCAATTGAACACTTTCCATTTATGATCAAAGGAGAAGATTATTCTTTTTACCAAACATATGCGGATCAAATCACGATCTTCTAATTCTAATAATTCTAATCCAATAAGAACAAGAGATCTTTCTCGATCAATCCCTTTGCCCCTCATTCTTCGAGAATCAGAAAGATCCTTTTCGAGTTTGAATTTGTTCATTTAGAATCTGGGTTCTTCTATTTTCTACTTATTTTTTTGTGTTTTCTTCTTTTCTTTCATTTCGATTTTCTTTCCCTCTCTTTTCTTTTTATTCCCTTCCATCATTCCTTAAGTCCCATAGGTTTGTTGATCCTGTGGAATCTGACCCATTTTTCTCATCGAGCGAGGGAAAGAAATCATATTGATTTTTCGATCAAAAGTACTATGTGAAGTGAAATCTTCGGTTTTTTCCTCTTCCTCTATCCCTATCCCATATTTAGAACTCCCTTGTTGATGATTTCTTCTTATGAGAACGCGACTGCCTCGACCCATACGCAATGACCTTCCATTCCTGCATCAAAACACACCCCAAACCTCTGAAAGATGCATCGTTGTAGATATCATAATCCACACCTGCTTGCGGCAACACTAGAATAGGTGTTGTCGTTAATTCCTGGAAACTAGCTTCACACTTATCCGTACATTTGAACTCCACATTCTTCTTTGTCAATCCTGTCAATGGAACTGCTATCTGCGTGTAACCTTGAATGAAATACTGCTATAAGTAACTCCGGACCTCCTTCACAATCGTCAGTGTAGGCCAACTCTACACCGCCTCAATCTTCTGAAGATCAGTAACTACTCCCTCCCTAGAAAGGATATGACCCAGAAATGCCACCTCAAACTGCCAGAACTCACACTTCGATAACTTGGCATACAGATTCTGCTCTTGCAACTTCTTCAGAACTTCTACCAAATGCTCAGCATGTTCCTCCCCTGACTTTGAGTACACTAGGATATCGTCAATAAATACCATGACGAAAGAGTCAATGAACGGCCGCAAAACCTTGTTCATCAAATCCAAGAACATCACAGGCGCATTCGTCACTCCAAACGGCATCATTAGAAACTCATAATGCCCATGACGAGTCCTTAAAGCTATCTTGTGCACATCTTCCTCCTTAACTCGGACCTGATGGTATCCAGACTGTAGATCAATCTTCGAGAACACAGCTGCATCTAGCAGTCGATCGAAAAGATCATTAAATCCTCGGAATCAGATACTTGCTCTGAATCGTCACCTTGATCAGGTCCCGATAGTCAATGCAAATCCTCATTGACCCATCCTTCTTCACAAGCAACACTGATGCACCCCAAGGCAAAGCACTCGGCCCGATGAATCACTTGTGCAATAATTTCTCAATCTGCTTCTTCACTTTGTCTTGTTCAACTAGCGCCATTCTGTAAGGAGCTTTAGATATCGGAGCACTACCCGGCTAAATGTTGATGTAAAACTCAACATCATGCTACAGCGGTAACCCCGGTAGCTCATCCAAGAACAATGTTGGAAAATCTCGAACTACAGAAATCATGACTTCCTCTGGAAATCCAGTCTCTGCTAGTGCTGCAAGCACCTTCGTGATCCCTTTCTTCCCTAGAAAAGTTGCTGCGGGTCCTTCCAGTGCTTTCACCACCACCTCCTTACTCTTGCACTCAATTTTAGCATCATAGATTGTCATCCAGTTGATGCCTACGAAAACATCGACACCCAAAACATCCAGCTCGATGAGATCTATCCCAAAGAGTCTTCCTCCGATCTCGATATCACACCCTGTGTAATATCGATTAGCAATCAACTCCACTCCTAACGGCATTGCCACCGACAGAACCCTATCTAAAAAAACCTTAGGTTTAACATCATGCTTCCGATGCGCCACTCTGATCTTCCAATCGTTGTTCCTCAAGCTGGCTCATCCTCCACTGGTACTTGACTAGAATTACGTCAAAATGCTACCATCTTGTGCTAATCTCTGCACTGAATTAGAGAAAAGCAATGGAATCATCTGAAAGACTCCCTCGAGATTCACCTCTTCAGGATCTTCCTCAAGATCTTCCTCAGATTATTCCTTAAAATCCATAAAAGTTCCTCATTCTCTAAGTCTTCCATAGGATTTTAGCCATCCACTATCCCACAGAAAGAGAAAAAGGAAATATCACAAATACTGGTGAAAACCAACCATAGTACTCGTGATACAAAAGAAAAACATGCTTGCATACAATATCACATCAATGTATATGAAGAAAGTACCAGGAATGCAAGTACAAACAACTACACATTCATGACTCAAAACAGATACACACACTCTAATGTCCACCTAGGTTTTCCTACACCATGTTTAGTGTTACTTTTTTAAGCATGCTCTGATACAAACTTCTGTAGCACCCCGAATTTCAATAAAAGAAATAAGAGACACAACTCTAGAATCTTTACTTCAATGTAATCCAAACACAGTACAAAATACAAGGAAAAAATATAACTTTTCTTTACAATGGTTCTTTATTACAATGCACAACGGAAAATTAAACATATTTATTAAAACACATTCCAACACTTAAACTTCAGTCATCTCGAAGTCCAAGCATTAACCTTGTTGAATCCACTTACTCGCAAATCTTGCAAAACTGACCAGAAAAGTGGGCACATCAGTTGAATAAAATTGACGTAATACCATAGTAATAGTAATTCTCCAAAGTCTCACAATCACAAACTGGTCGCACAGCATAAAATAAAACAACGATAAAAGATTTATAAAATCAACAAGTGAAACTACACTAAATGAATAAGTGTGTGTCGGAAAAACAAAGAAAAAATGCATTAAACAATGTTCAAGAAAACACAATAAACACGATGCACACAAATGCATACTTGTTTGGATTCTATGCATCACATTCTACATAGGTCCGAGGGCAAGCCCTTAGTGTTCACCACCTTTTAGGGTTCAATCTCATGCCAAGAAAACTACATCAATGACAGAGATAAGATTAGACACTCCGTGAATAGACCTCAGCCCCGGTACGCAATTGGCCAAGTCGTACAAGTGTAAACACGCAAACATCTCGCAAGCATCGCTCTAACTCTGGAGAATCACCTCTCTGCCGTATATCCCATGAATAGGCATGCTGACCCTCAACACGCAGATACACCGTACATTCCGCGAATAGGCCTGCCGACCCTCAACGCGCAAACTACAGTACGTTCCGCGAATAGGCCTGTAGACCCTCAACGCGCGAACATACCAAATTTGTCTCACTTCTAGACATTCCGCGAATAGGCCTGCCGACCCTCAATGCGCAAACATACTAGAGAGACACAACAAATCTTTAGTTCTAGAATTCAACCTTTCATCTTTCAAAATTGAAACATTGGTTCCTTCAAAACTGAGAATTTAATCAACAAAAATATAGATTTGCACCCTCAAATTTATTATTTGAATACATTAAAATATGAAGCTAGATTCCCACAAAATCAGAAATTTATACATTCGAAACTTGATCAAAAGAACCAATTAAACTCCGTACAAATATTAGATTTAAATATATATGTATACTCATCTATATGCACACTAGGGTTCTCAAACCCTAACACACAACACCACACACACAAGCATGCAAACCGGCCCCACAAGAGCTGGCCGAAACCCAAAACACCCCCAAACAGCAGCCCTCCCGAGCGGTCTTCTTCTTCCACAACGAGTTCTGAGCTTAACTCGTCTAGAACTGCTGCCTAAACTCATCCCCGAATGGCTCTTTCCTAGAGCCTGGTGATACTCTTCATCCTGCTCGCCTTTCTAGTGGCCTTCTTCACCAACAGCGAGTCCGCAGCCTAACTCGTCTAGCGGTGCTCCCCAAACTCGCCTACCGAATGGCTCTTCCTAAGGGTCTTACGAAGCTCTTCCTGTCTTCCACATAGCTCCTCCGTGGAGAAGCTCCTCTTCTTAGCACACCAGGAGTGAACATCCACTCCGTAGCTCCCCGTGGGAAAAACTCCTCTTCGTAGATCCCCGACACCGAAGCACTTCTCAACTTCACGGAGGTAAAAATAATTGCGGGCCTATTTTGACCCAACAGAAGGATGATTCTGTTGGTGTAGGTCCTAGAGGCCAGTTGTCTATTGACATTACTAGTTTACAATGTATCATGATATTTATTTCATATATGAGGCATTTCATCTATTGTATTGTTCATTGTGATTAAATGAACATAATAAAGTCATTAGAATAGTAGTTTCAATACCATGGGATATCAAGTGCATGACTTGATTGTGAGATCCTTTTGGTTGTAATTAGAACACTATTCTTAAATGTCCCTAGTCAAGTATTATTGTGAATTAGGACAACAATAATATACAGAGACTAGTATGTGCGTAGACTGATGACCGTATCTCACGAGTCATGAATATGAGATATCAAGTCTTCTCATGGGTACATATTAGAGTTATTATGTACTGGACTGACCCACCATGAGAATACTGCATGGATTGTTACGTGAGTGTCATAAGCAATTCTCACGGTAACCATGGTGTATGTAGTTCTTTGACTTGAAGTCACTACGGTTCCCTATATGGAAAGTTATATTTTTTAATATCGTCAAACGTTGCCTGTAATAAGATGATTATAAAGTCGACTATTAGATATACTACAAATCATGCAGAGGTATGTGAGTGACTTAGATAGGATTTGTCCTTCATACATAACAGGAGCGATATCTATGTTCCCCTTGATTGAGTGAGACTGCAAAATGCATGGTCATGCTCAAATGAGTCAATATGAGATACTGAGCTCATTTGTTTTAGTAAGTCTACTCATACATCAAGAAACCAAATATTGAACTATACAAGTGTGACACGCTCTATGCCTTGTGGTCAATTAAGATATCTGGACAAAAGGACTAGACTACATGGTAACATTGGTCACGGATAGGTTATGTCTAATCAGTGACATTCCCGTTACTTGAGTAGCAGTGATGTATTGCTAGATACCGCTCACTGTTTGTAATACTAGAGTATGATTTTAGTATTACTGTCAACGTAATGGGAATCTACAGGTTTACACACATAGAATGGATCGAAATTAGGATTTAAATTCATAAGATGAATTTAATTGAGGATCCAAGTAAGACTTGGACTCTTGACATTGGTTGGACATTTAATTAGATTAAATGGGCTGACTAAAGTTCAAAGACCCACACACGAATCTGAACCAGGTCAGATTGTGAGTCCAACAGCCTCATTACTCTCTTAGGGTTGATTTTCTGTACCTATATATATGATACGTATCTGTAGATTGGTGACACATGAGAAAACCCTAGCCGTCACATAAATTGTAAGAGAGAGAGATCATGAGGAACAATCCCTTTTCGCAGCTAGCACAGTGGCGTGAGGGAAAGCTTGATTCGATCCGTTCGTGTGGATACCATAGAGGCACCGCAATATTGCAGTGTTGTGTTTGGCATATTATGGAGACAGCAGATCCATCTTCAAGGTATAACTCTTAAACACGATTTATAGTTTTCGCATGGATCTATTGCTAGGTTTCAATATTTTTTTGAATTTTTCCGCTGTGTATTTAATCTGAGATTACCCTCGAAACCTAACAAATTTCTCAGCTGACTTCTGAAGAGGAATTGTAGATCTTCGAGTCCTCTTCAAAACGAGTGGTCATATGCTCCGATCGGATCTCTATAGCATCGAAAAAGTTAATTACAATGCGGCTGTGCCCAAAAAAAAATCTATTGACCAGGTTGACATCGACCATCCCACAACTGCCACGTGGTGCACATCAGCCGCCACATCGAATCAGGGGCTTCCCTCCCGACCAGAACGGGCATGAAAAAGCTCGACTGGGGCCCACCCGGGCACCACGTAAGCACCACATCGTGCCACGTCTGCCGCCACGTCGGATCGGGGGCTGCCCTCGAGCAACTTCGCCCCAGACCAGAACGGGCGTGAAAAAGCTCAACTGGGGCCCCACCCACGTGCCACATAAGAGCCATATGGCGCCATGTTAGTGGCACGTCGGATCGAGGGCTTCCCCCAAGCAACTCCGCCCCCGACCAGAACGGACGTGAAAAAGCTCGACATGGGTCCCATCTGGACGCCACGTCGGATCGGGGGATGCCCCCGAGCAACTGCGCCCCCGACTAGAACGGACATGAAAGAATCACAAAAGGGGGCCACTCGAGCACCATGCAAGCACCATGTGGCGCCACATCGGCTACCACGTGTGCTCGAGGGGCTGCCCCCGCCCAGAACAGATAGCAAAAACCATCTGATCTCCCCAAATTTTGCGCCAAAGCGTGATCAACTGCTGTGATTAATCAGGTAATTTCTTTTTTGATTTAATTCCTTTATTTAAATACGAAATCGAATTAATTATTTAAAAATTACGAAAAAAGAATTTAAGTTCGAAAATTTAATTAAAAAATTGTGAAAATAATTATTAATTCGGAAAAATATTTTAAAATTCGAACATATAATTATTAATTTAGAATGATTGATTGAAAGTTTAGAAATTAATTATTAAAATTCGTAAATTGAATAAAAATTCAGAAAATGATTAAAAAATTGGAAAAAATTCAGAAAACTCTGAAAAGAATCACAAAATTCTAGGAAATTATAAAAACAATTCTGGGTATTTTAGAAACTTAGAATAACACTGTTATACTTCGAGCAAGGTTCAAACGTCATCGAAAACTCTGATAAGTTCTATAAACCATTAAAAACAGGAAAACTACTCCTTAAAGACTGTGAAACTCAGTCTTCAGAAGTGGAGGGCTTGTGATATAGGTAAAAATAGATCTAAATAGGGACCATTCAAATCGGGCATAAATCAGTGCAGTGTGGGGTTCATGATGTGGTTCTGGTCAACTGAATCAGTTGTAGCTTTGATTTTGTTGCAATCCTCAACCAAGCTCTTGAGATTATCCTCAATGCTTATAGTCTGATAAACATACTGCCACTACAAACAAAAAGGGAAACCCCAACACTTTTCTGGGTCAATCCTGACATTTTTAAACGCCGGGCATTATATGGGCAGCGTTTCGAAAAGTGCCACCTCAAGCACTGGTGAAACCCCCGCTGGGGATGCAAAAGGGCTTTCCCGACGTTTTCGAACATTGAGGTAGCATTACTTCCTTTCCAGGCGTTTGAAAACACCAGGGTAAGATTTTTTTTTCTTTTTCTTTTTTTGTGTAATGATGGTGGTGTTGTACAAGTGATTTAAGAAATAATCAAACACAATCAATAAGCAATTCATTCCAAATCATCAAAATAACCCTTCCAAATGACAATTCACTTGAATAACTTTTTATCCTATATAAACAACCAAATATTCTAATACCGAATTCAAATATTCTAATACCGAATTCAATTTACCGAAAATAAACAACTTCTAAATCCACAATCAATATATCATTCACACTAGAAGTCATAGTTCACAACAGATGATGACCAAACGAGAGAACTATTACAAACATTCCATTGCTGAACCTCCAGGATGGAGTGAATTCGAGTGCCTATGCATTTTCCCTCTCTGGTATGCGAAATTCATCCACAAGGCCCTACAAATTTCAATCCAAACTCAAATTGTCGGAAAAAAAAAGTTTATGTATGTTTTATATCTACCAGTTCTCTTTAAGATTGTGAATTCTTACTTTAATAGCTTGTTGTATGAACAACATAGCAATCAAGAGACCAAACAGCTCGCCAGCAATACGAGTAAATATGTTGATAATAGAGCATGCTCCATGAATTGCCAACAGAATCTACAAGAAGCCAGTCCACACACAAACCCAGCAAAAAATTAAAGCAGCAGTATCAGAAACATGCACAAAGTACATTAGAAATTATTTTCTTTAGGGAGTTGTTTACCATCCACTGCATGCTTGAAACAGCTTTGATCCCAAATCTGGTCTGACTGTGGCAATTTGAACATGAACACATACATGAGCACAGTTGGCTCTGCTACACCGAAGATTAGCAAAGGGCTGACCACCTATAATCAAATGTATGATCCCACAAATTGCAGTAGATGCCAGTGTTTGAACTTTTTATATGAGCCCACCAGCACCCAAAAAAAGGTATAATAGTATAATAGTATATTATTCACTTGCCAGTATTTCTCTCCCAATTGTTCTCCGAATGATACGACTGGGATTGCATATGTAAAAAATATACACGCAGCGGGAGCCAAATCCTGAATTGGTAATATTCGGAAGCCTTTTCAGCTTCATCAATAATCATTGCCATTAAAGACATTTTTAATTGAATATTAAAGTCAAAAAATTAGAAATGAGCGGAAGAATTAAGAGAATGAAACACTTGAGCTCCGAATCGAGGAATCAAAGGAAGAGGTCATCCCCTTGGAACTCCAAAAACCATAGCTCTGATGTTGAACTAGCGAGAAGCCAAACCCTAGATCTGATAGCTTTCTGATGGAGAGGATGGTGAGGATGGTGATAATGTTTAGGGTTAGGATTAGGGTTTCGGTTTGGGCGAAAGAAATGAGTTGCAGGAGGAAATGACGGTCAGTGGGCTAGGGATTGAGAGTGAAAGAGAGGAAAAATAGAAAATTTCGGAGTTTTAGAAATTAGGGTTGGGGATTTGGGTTATTTATAGCCCAAAGTACCCAGCGTTTTAAAACGCCGGGTATCCTAAACTAGCCCAGCGCTTCTTTACAAGTGCCAGGAATATCCCGACGCAACTATCCAAACGTCGGGGTAGTTTTGCCGGAAAAACACCCTTCATTTGTAGTGTGCTCTCCAATATACGAGTGAACTTTGTCAGCCAACTTCCCGATGGTAGCAGTTGCAAACCATGAACCGATTGATGATCAGTCGTTCAGCCACCAGGGAGAAATTAACAAGGCTAACTTATTATTTGGATGATTACAAATTCTTTCTTAGAGTTTGTACTTCTATCAATTAACATGTAGCAAGTAGTTTTGATGGAGTTGGCCAACTGCTTTTTAAGTTGACCATCATATATTTGGGTATAGCAAGTCTACCAAGTAAAAGACTCGGTCTTCCTTTTAAATTAGCAAATTTCGTCAATCTTTCTAGATATTGGGTAGGGTTGGCAAATGGGTCGAACCCGCTCGGGTCCACCCGTTATTCGGGCGGACCTGAATCGGGTTGGCATGTTAACTGGGCCGGGTTGGAGATCGGAAAGTTCGACCCAGTCGACCCGCGAACCCATGTAGATCGAACCCGTTTTGGGTGGGGCCAGATTGTGGGTTGGCCTGGCCAATTTCTTTTTTTTTTTTTTTTTTTTTTTACTAAACTAAAAAAAATACAACAAGTATAACTCAATAACTATATAAGAGTGGGGGAAATGACTATATTATTCATTTCAACTTCTATGAATTTTTTACAAGTTGTTTACATACTAATACAAGTAATAGAAACTCATAAAAAACATACAATATTTCTTAAATTCATTTACATGTTTGAGCGGATAATAAGAATATAGAGTTCGAGATAGCCTAAAGTTAGATTGAATAAAGGACATTGAACTACTGTCGTGCACCTCTACTCAACCTAAACCTAGGATCTCATCGCCCTACATTTTATCATCTTGTTGTTGCACTTCAAACGAGTTGCTTCCACTTGTTGATGTAGATGGAGCTTTTCATTGAGTCATGTCTTCAGCCATTATCCAATCTTCGGTGCACACGAGTATCTCCAACGAATCCGGCTTCAAGCAATTCCAGTAATTTTTTAGAACTCTACCACTTGTAGAAAAAATACTTTCTGAAGCAACTGTAGAGACAGGAAGAGTTAGTAGATCTCTAGCCATATGTGAAAGAATAGGAGAAAAAAAAATCTTGTGCTTTCCACCATTATAGCACTTCAATCTTAATACTAGAACTCTTACTATCTTGTTGATTATACCAATTTAATTCATTAGGTGCATTAGTCCTACATTTTTTATTGAATACGAGCAAGTAAATTAGCAGTGACATCTTCTAATGTACTCTTACCCTTACCTCTAGAAGTAGAACAAGAAGAAGTACTATACTAGTTGTACTACTAGATGGAAAAGTTATATCATAATAATCATACAAGTTATTCAATGTCTATTTAAAGCTAGCTGAAAAATCATTAAAATTATATTCAGAATCATCTCCAAGTAAAGTACAAAATATTTCAATCAAACTCCTCGTGCCCACTAATTTGATTGTCATGCCCCGCTTCCCAAAATATAGGATTACAGGCACGCAACTAAGGCCTAGCGAATGATATATATATAAATCATTCTTAAGCTGTAACAATCAACTCAACAACATGAAATATAATCACAACCACGCAGGCAAAATATAATCATATAAACAATGAATAACTTAAATAAAGATCTATGAAATAAATCCATAAAATAATATCCAACATCTGGGATAAACTTCGGGACAAAATGCCCAGAAAACAATGTATGGAAATAGCAGTAGTGACTAGAAAAGCATGAAACAAGAAACTAAATGCAGGCTAAATAAAAGAATCCGGCTTCGTCATCTAGAATATATGTTCACCAAGTCCTTCAGTCAGTTCTTCTCATGTACCTGCGATTTCAACATCTAGAGTTTGGGGGGAAATTTCCGTTAGAGCAAGTTGCGGACAGTAAGTAGTAACAAGCAGTGAATAATAAAACAGAACAGAACAAGGAACAATCAACAGGAACAAGGAATCATATGATCAAGTATGGAACAAGTAACAAGTATAACATGTAAACAGGTAAACATGTAAACATGAATCATGTAACTTGTAAATAGGAATCTTGTAACTTGTAAACATGAATCATGCACGTGCTCTGTGTTAGCCTTAAGTCTATCAATATTTTATTAATCATATCTGCACGCAATCCTGCGTCCCATACCACAGATTCGAGTGTATACAATCAAGTTAACGTTTAGACTCTAGTGGTGAATTCTGTAGGATCATGTACTCGGAACTTCCAGTGACATTAACAAGAATCATGTCATGTAAACAAGAACGTGTAACAAAAAATCGTGTAATCATGTAATCATGTAATCATGTAATGTAGTCTAGAGGTGGCCCCGTCATCTCACGACGTGGCACTCAGTTCCATATAACTTGTAATCGACTATCATGTAATAAGAGTCACTATTACGAGAAACACGAGCCTCCTTCCGAGTACACTCTCCTATACTGTCCAATATTAGGTTTTTTCCTTATTAATCTGGTTTGTTATTCTTTTACAATAATTAAACTTGAACATGCAAAAATGAGAACAGATTTCAGGACAGGATCAAGAAGATATCAAGGGATATGCAATGCAGGATATAGAATTCAATTTATGAAATGCAAGGAATAAATATATTTATTTTTATATACATGAAGATACAAATTCTGGACAGAAATACATTGATGTACAAAAACCAACTTTCCGGCTGCTATGGGAGAGTGAATCCGATTCCGTCAGGAGTTCCAGAAACTAGACTCTCTGCCGTTTCCAATGCATATTGACACGATATAATATAACTATAGTAGCTAGATGTATAATTTCATTCTTTACCAGTTTCATGTTAAGGCAGTATGTTAGGGTTAAATTCTTATATATAAAAGTTGATTGTAAATTCATTTAAAAAATTTGTAAAAATTATAAAATGACTCCTAATCATGTCTAGTAAAAACCTAATTAATTTCAAGTTTTAATTTTACTGTTAACATATCCTTTTAATTAAAAATTCATGTCGTTATGCTTGTAAACAACAACCTGAAAATTTAAACCAAGCAGTGTTACAAATATGATAACTTGAAGTATATAAAACGGAATTAAGATTCATAAAAAGTTCTGGAAAATAGATTCAGAGAGCTACGAATGTCGTTTACAAAGTTTTACCTAATTATAACAGAAATTGGGTCAAAATCTCAACATAACATGGAATAAACGGCAAGCCAGCAAGTTGATTATTATATTAGCAACAAACGAGGTACACAAGCATATAACTTCATGGAAAATAATTAACAGGAAATTATACTCAACATTAGGGTGGAATTCTACTATGAACAAGACAAACCATTATTTTCCTAACATTTAATTCCCAAATCAAGTTATAACAACATATCCAATCGGAAAGCATTCAAATCATCATTATTCTATATAACATGTTTCTAATTTATGTGTTCGTGTAGTGTATGCATATGACGATGTATAACAAGGCTTGGATTTGAGTCAAGGAAACGACACGA
Organism: Hemerocallis citrina; assembly: GCA_017893485.1. Classification (NCBI taxonomy): domain Eukaryota; kingdom Viridiplantae; phylum Streptophyta; class Magnoliopsida; order Asparagales; family Asphodelaceae; genus Hemerocallis; species Hemerocallis citrina. The sequence continues at coordinate 15,883,749 of CM030360.1, forward strand.
AAAGAAATCTACTACTTAGTTTCGCCGATGAATTTGTAATAGTTTCTTTGAGAGGTATCAAACAAATAAAATACAATGATTGGAATGGGAACTACTTGCAGAGATCTAATGATTCTTGAACAAGAATAATAAACTGGTTCAAGGAAAACTTGCCTTATTAATGATATGATTGCGACAGAATAGAGACGAAGTGAGGCAGCACAAACAAGAGCGGTTTGCAACAACAGCAAGGGGGGACTACAGCGAGAGAGAAGTGGAGTTTGGGAGTATCAAGGTCGAGCAGTGAAGTAATGGCGTTGGGGCTTCGAGGGGGCTGGCATCGGGACTTCGATGGGTGAGAGGCTCGGCGATGGAGTGAGGCACGGCAGCAATGGTGGTCAGGTGTGTTGCAAGCGGTGGGGTTGAAGTTGCAAGGGTGAAGAGGAGGAGTTCGGTGAGACAATAATGGTGGGAGGCAGCTGTGGTGTTGTGGTGGGATTATGGGTGGCTGCAAGGAAGACGTGAGGTAGAAGAGGAGATGAAGGGGTGGTTAGGAGTAGCAAGGGGCACAGGCGGTCAGTGGAGGTGATGCAAGGGCATCGGGGTACAAGTGTTCGGGTTCGAGGAAGGGCAGCAAGGTGACGGGGAGGAGATGCGGTGGTGGAGAGCGACGGGGATGGGTTCGGGAACGAAGAAGAGGAAGGAGAAGGTTGGAAGATCGGGGTCACGAGGAAAGAGGGGAGCTGCTGGAGAAAAGATAGATTAGATTAAGAGTTGATTTAATTAGGGTTTAGGGTTAATTAGTATATATAAGGAATTAGGATGTAGGCTAACGGATTTGGGTTAACAAGTTTGGGTTAGGATCCAACAAGAAAAAAATAATTATTATAATTATTATAATAATGATATTATATAATAAAATCGGATTTAGGTTTGACACATATATTACTAAATAACCAAATAATAAAATTATAGAATGAGTTAAGTTGGGCTTGTACATTGTTTAAATGACCAATAGTAACTATTGAATAATTAAATAAAACAAAATAGAGTATATGGTTTCACACTTAACAATTAATCAAATAAAAAAAAATTAAACCTATAGAATGGAATAAGATTTGTGTTAAAATATATAATCATTTGAAAATGGTTACAAACACAATTTATGATTAAAAATGACTTTAATAGGAGATCCAATAATAAATTTTAAAACAAAAAGAATTTAAGAGCAGAAAATAATTTATAAGGAGATAGAAATACATAAAATACATAGAAAATATGTATAAGCTAAAACAGGGGTTACATTGATACGAGGATCCATAACAGTAGCAATACAATACAACATATTAAAATACTTCAAAATTTTAGTATAAGCTGGAATAACAATCTCGCTAATATATACGTCCGAAATTATTTCTTGAAAAGTTTGCATCATAGTAATTATTGAAATAAAACTACTACTAGAAGTAGAATCATAAGATGTAAAAAATTTCACAGCTGCGGTTTTAAAAGGTTCAAAAAATCGTAACAAAGATTCGGTAAAATACCATGATTTGGGAGTCATTTGAAAATTTTTCTTGTGTTTTGCAAGACAAAAATCGTTTATAATATCTTTGTATTGAGTAACAACATTTAGTAAACCTAAAGTGGAGTTACATCGGTGTTTAACATCTCTATGAAATTTTCTAAAATGTATCTTCCTAACTTTGCACCATTCCTTAAACTCTTGAAGCATAGTACCACTCAAAGCAATAAAATGTACACAATTTCTCATTTCAATTATCTACTTTCAATGCATCTTGTATACATAAATTAAAATATGACATGCACATCTAACATGAAAATTTTCATTACATGGAGGAGCTAATTGTGTTTTCAATGTACTAATCGAAGCATTATTATAGATGCATTATCAAAACTAATTGTAAAAATTTTATTACGAATATGATATAAATTACAAACTTCTAAAATACGTGTTACAATAATCATACCACTATGAGGATACGCCAAAGCAGCAACTGAGATAATTCTCTTTTGAATTGTCCAATCACTATCGATCTCATAACAAGTTATGCCCATCATTGGAATATCGTTACAAGCTTTCCAACAATCGGAAGTTAACGATACTCTACAAGTCAAAGAATACAATTGTGCAATTAAATTGTCTTTCATTTTGTTGTAAAATTATAAACAATCTGATTTGGGTGTGTTTCTAGGAATTCTTCTAAAATGTGGATTTAGTTCATTTTGGTTAAATGCCTCTACGCTCCTACTCTCGGAATAGGAAAAAAGTAATTCATCCTTAATAACCAGTCGGGCCATTTCCCGACGAACATTTTCGGGATCATATAGGTGGCTATCTATTTATCCGGTCCTGGGGTTGATTTTTTGTTGGCCTTGTTGGTCTTATACTAGTTCAGGGTGTACATTAAGAGTGTGTCGTTTGATAGTATCCGTTCCCTCACCCTTCTTCTATTTGTAACTCTTGTTAAAGTTATACAAATCTTATGACCTACACCAGGAATCCCCTCGTCGGCGATAAAGGTATAAAGTTTGTGTCAATCACTAGTTTATCCTCTAGCTTTTCTACTACTAGTGGGTTGTGTGGTTTCGGTTTGTTGTGTTTGTGTCTCAATATCATGCATTTCTTGTTTTATGTCGTGTAAAGTAACATCATGAGAACCTATGTTTAGCATGGGGTTATACTCGGGTTCTAATTGTGGGATTGTTGGAGGTTGACGAGAGGAACTAGTGGAATCTTGTCAAATTTAGCTACGACCGCTACCTCGTGATCTAGATATGATAAATAGTTTGTAGTGGTAGTAGTGTATCTAAAAAAATGATTTCTAGTATTTGAATAGTGTACGTGAAAAATTAAAAAACAATTATGAGGTATATATTAAAAAGAAAATCTAAAAAATAATAGGAGGGCTGAGAGAAAAAGATACAGTAGCGAAAAACTAATAAACCAATATGATAAAAAAATATAACTACAACAAAAATAAATAGTTGAGAGGGTTGTGAAATCATGATATCGTACTTCACGAATAATCGTATATAGAAATGAGAGAGAAAATAATAATAGAAGTAGACGTAGTCGAAAAAGAAGTGTAGTATAATCACTCGTAGAAAGAGTTGAGAAAGCTTCTTCGAAGAGAGAGTTTGTAGTAGACAGAGTTGAGTGTTAAATCGACGCGAATTCGATACGATCAAAATTGTTTACCTTTTTGTTGCTTGCTTCTTTGTTGATTTTTTTTGGATTGAATTGAATAGTAGTAGTAGAGTGTAGCGCCCCGAATTTCCAATAAATAAAATTAGAAATACGTGGCATAAATTTCAGAATCAACTTCAATTATAATAATAAATATAGCAACCAAATACAGAGAAAATTAAAAACTTTTTATTACAACAACTCTTTACAACACAGCGAAATTCAAACACTTTTAATTACAATTCTTTACAACATGAAGAATTACAATTTTCAGTTAACTCCAAACTCTTTCTTAATTCAACTTTACCCATAATTGTTGTTGTTGCTGATTTTGGTGTGGGAGCAAACAGATAGAATTTGTGAATTCTTGAGAAAACGAACAAGGCAAACCAGTTGACCTGTTGACCTTCACCAATGTGTTGACTTGGTCTCTTGCCGCTGCTGTTGACCTGCAAAAAGTGCGAGATACCGGGGTTGATCCTGGCGACGCACCCTCCGACGCTCAAGTCAGTAATCAGGAAGATTATGAAAGAGCATAAACTGGCAAAAGATTGATTACCTCTTAATGATGGTGGATGGGGGATATTTATAGTCGCCTTTAGGATCAGATTAGGAATGTAATCCCTAATTCCCAGTGAAAGGATAGATACGAATCAGGGCCGTTGATTAGAATTAATCAGAAACCCTAATTCTACCCTGCTGGACTGGGTTCGCTGCGGGTTGAAACCCACACCCAGTTGAGATGGATCCGTTTATGGGTTATTGGGCTTTAAATAAAGACCCAGTTTTCCTTTCAGACCCGTTAGTACGTGAAATTACCGTTTTACCCGTGAGCTTTAAGATTCGTGTCCGATTTGAATGGCCCCGATTTAATCCCATTTTTAGCCATATCATGAGCCCCCCACTCCTGGAGACTGAGTTTTACAGTCTTCGAGGAGTAGTTTTGTTGTTCTAATGGCGTACGGGATTTTATCAGTGTTCTTAAGGGAGTTCGGATCTTGCTTGGGGTGTAACGATGTTATTATGGGCTTGTAAAATGCCCAAAAATATCCTCAGAATTTTCTGGATTTTTGGTGATTTTTCCATATTTTTCTGAGTTTTTTCTCATTTTTTTGAATTTTTTATTCATTTTCTGAATTAAATAATTAATTATCAAAAATATTAATTAAATATTCTAATTAAATAATTATATTTTTCTAAATTAATAATTATTTTTAGAATTTTTAATTAATTTTTTCGATTTTTAAATATTTTTTCGGATTTTTTAAAATAATTAAAACAAATTAATTAATTAATTAATTAATTAAATATTATCTAGACACGTGGTGCATTTCTGAGCGTCGATCATGATCAGATGTGCTCGCATCGCAAAATAGATCACGTTCTGGACATGTGGCGCGTTTCTGAGCGTCGATCGTGTCGTGACGCGAATTTTGAGAATATCGGACGGATTGTATAGGTCAGCAGGATTTTTTCTCCAATTTCAAGGTCAGTACATCGGCACCTCGGCAACGGCCGACGCTGTGGAGTCGACGCCATGTGGCATTTTTTTTCTCCTTCCGCCTCTGTTCTTTCTCTTCTTCTTCGTTTCCTTCTTTTCTTCTTCATTTCCTCCTTCTCCTTCGTCTCAACTCTCCTTCGTCATCGACTTCCGACCCCGACCCTACCTCCGACCCCATCTCCCATTCAGTATCCGCCTCCGAGGGCGACACTGGAGCTCGAGGAGGAGGAGCTCGGCAAGTGGAGGCAAGCTTTGAAGCTCGGTGATGGAGCTCATTGGAGTTGGGCTCGCGAGGGGATGAGTTCTTCGACGAGAGCTCGCTCGAGGGAGCTCGAAGAAGGAGATGATGGAGCTCATTAATGTTCGACGAGTTGGTGACGAGAAGTTGGGTTCGAGCTCAGAGACGATGAGCGCGGCATTGGTGATGGTGGGTTCATCGAGGAAGGAGACTGAGCTCGAAGCTCGACGAGGGAGAGAGCTGGAGCCGGGAGGTTGAGAGGAGTTTGGAGCTTCGGCAGTGAAGCTCGGCACTGTGGTCGGCATTTGGAGAGGAGCTCGGAGCTTGGCACTGTGGTCGACCATGGCGGAGCTTGGTGCTCGAATGTGGGGGAGCTTGTCGACGAATGGAAGGTGAGAGGAGCTCGGCTCGAGCTCGAGCTTGGACGTCGGTACTCGCGACGTGGTGGTCGGCGAGGTTGGGCGAGCTCGGCGTTGGAGAAGAGCTCGACGGAGCTTGGGGAGTGGCGGTGTGTTCGGTGCTTGGACGAAGGAGCTTCATGTTCGGCGATGGAGGGAAGCTCAGTCGCAGGGATGAAGTTAGGAAGGTGGTGAAGAAGTTGGAGCTCGGCAAGGTAGAGGCATGGCGGGCTGTCGAAGGAGAGAGCTTTGACGGTGAGCTCGGAGATGAATGGAGCTCGTGAAGGAGACCTCGGAACTCGTTCGTGTAGAGCTCGGAGCTCGTCGAGGTGAGAGGAGTTCGGCTCGGCATTGTGGAGCTCGGTTTGATGGAGATGGAGCTCACGAAGGTGGAGCTCATCGGAGGTGGAGCTCGACCATGGGGAGGAGGCTGGCTCAAGCTTCGTTGATGGAGAAGTTGGGTTTTTTTCTTTTTTGTTCTGATCGGTTTTGGCGGGAGAATTGGAGAAGAAGAGGCTGACGTGGGGGGTTGGTTCGGTTTGGGTTTGGGTCCGAACGGGCTCCAACCCGACACGACCCGTTAACCCCTAACACTCCTCTTCTTGTTTGCTTTTGAGCTGCTTGCTTGTTCGGCAAATCCGAGCACGGATTTTGAGGTGCATTTTTTGCAACTTTGCAGTTCGGTAGATCGGTATATCGGATTTCAAATCCGAGCTACGTGGCTCAATCTGGACGGTAGTCACGATCATTGCGCGAATCACGAGACAGGAGGCTCAGATTTCGAGAAAACGTTATCTTGTCGTTTTGTGGAGACGTGGCACGATCTGAACCGCTCATCAGATTCGGACACGAATTTTGAGACAATCTGACGGTGAAACTAACTCGGCAGCATTTTTCTCCATATGTGGAGGTCGGTACCTCATCACCTCGGCATTGTGGCTTGGTAGCTCAGCGTAGTAGAGCTCGGCCCTGGCGGAGCTCATCGAGGTGAGCTCGACGACGGAGGAGGGGTCGGATCTCAACGAGGAAGGGGGTTGGCATATTGGAGAGGTGAAGAGCTCCGAAGCTTGGTGTCAGATCCACTTTCCCGGTGCTACGGTGGTCCGATCGGGGCGTATGACCCCTCGTTTCGAAGCTAACTGAAGATCTACAACTTCTCTTCAGAAATGGGTTGAAGAATCATCCTTCTTCATGGTCAAAACACTCCTCAACTTCGACGAAGGGGTCGGAGCTCGACGGGGTAGGGGGTCGGAGCTCGACGTCGGCATCTTGGAGCTCGGCCAGGTGAGAGGGGGTCGAGCTCGGTGATGTGCTGTTTGGTTTTGGCGCCAAATCAAAGAAGAGGAGCTCCACCCCTAGGAGCGCAGAAGATGGGCTAGGAAGATCCATTTTGGGGGGTGAGCGGAGCGAAGAGCTTGGCTCTAGGAGAGAGCCTCTAGGAGAGAGCCATCTGGGAGACGAGTTTGAGGAGCAACTCTAGGAGAGAGTTGTGAGCTCCGAACTCGTTAAGAAGAGGTCCACCTTGGAGGTGAGCGGAGCGAAGCACTTGACTCTAGCAGAGAGCCATTTGGGAGACGAGTTTGAGGAGGAACTCTAGGAGAGAGTTGTGCTCCGAACTTGTTGAAAAGAGGTCCGCTTTAGAGGCGAGCGGAGTGAAGCACTTGACTCTAGGAGAGAGCCATTTGGGAGACGAGTTTGAGGAGAAACTCTAGGGGATAGTTTTGCTCCAAACTCGTTGAGAAGAGGTCCGCTTTAGAGGCGAGCGGAGTGAAGAGCTCAGCTCTAGGAGAGAGCCATTTGGGAGACGAGTTTGAGGAGCAACTCTAGGAGAGAGTTGTGAGCTCTGAACTCGTTGAGAAGAGGTCCGCCTTGGAGGTAAGCGGAGCGAAGCACTTGACTCTAGGAGAGAGCCATTTGGGAGACGAGTTTGAGGAGCAACTCTAGGAGAGAGTTGTGAGCTCCGAACTCGTTGAGAAGAGGTCTGCCTTGGAGGTGAGTGGAGCGAAGCACTTGACTCTAGGAGAGAGCCATTTGAGAGACGAGTTTGAGGAGGAACTCTAGGGGAGAGTTGTGCTCTGAACTCGCTGTTTAAGTGAGAGAATCAATGGTTGTGGTAGCAGTTCCGAATGGCGAACCACTTCTAACTCACTTAAGAGCAAGTTATTTGAAGCGGAATCGAGCCAAGTGTTGGACTTCGAACTCGTCGTTTAAGAGAGTATCAACGGTTGTGGGAGCAGTTCCGAATGGCGAACCACTTCTAACTTGCTTAAGAGCAAGTTATTTGAAGCGGAATCGAGCCAAGTGTTGGACTCTGAACTCGTCGTTTAAGAGAGTATCAACGGTTGTGGGAGCAATTCTGAATGGCGAACCACTTCTAACTTGCTTAAGAGCAAGTTATTTGAAGCAGAATCGAGCCAAGTGTTGGACTCCGAACTCTTCGTTTAAAAGAGTATCAACGGTTGTGGGAGCAGTTCCGAATGGCGAACCACTTCTAACTTGCTTAAGAGCAAGTTATCTGAAGCGGAATCGAGCCAAGAGTTGGACTCCGAACTCGTCGTTTTAAGCTTAGCAAGTTGCGGAGCAGTCATGTTGTCACGCCCCGCTTCCCAAAAATACAGAATACGGGCACGTAACACAAGCCCAGCGAATGAATATAATCATCCTTAAGCTGTTTCAGAAATCTTTACAATATATATCACAGGCAGTATATCAGAGTCAACATATATCAGAGTCAATATATATCACAGTCGAAAGCAAAGAGTGGAACCAACATGCATTATTGAGATAATTTTTACCAACAAGAATTAATTGAAACTAAATATCTTGTTCTCAAATAAAAACAGAGTCTGGAACAAATATTCTGGGTCACATCGCCCAAATACAAATAATACTCAAGTCTCAAGTACAGAAATATTCAAGTTCACGAATACAGAATAAAGTTCTAACAGGAAACAGAAATAATAATCAGCAACTAATACTGCGAACCACCAGTACCTTCTTGAATCTGTCCACCGTAATCTGCAATCATCGAATGCAGGAAAAAGGAAAAGAAGAAAACGCAGTACCCGTCAATGGCAAGTCCGGGTCACAAATAGAATAGGATACAAGCACATGGACACTATCTAATCACAGGACATACTAACAAGTAAAGGTAAACATATGTCAAGTGTCAACAGGTAAACAGGTAGCATGTATAATTATCAGGTATTCGGGTAAATCTGGTAAATCTAGATCAAGTATCAGGAAAACAGGTAACAGGAATATCAGGTGCAGTTAACAGGTATACAGGTAAACATGTATCAGGTAAACATGATAATCAGGATAATCAGGTTATGTTAAGTCTAATCTTTTTATTAACTATCTAGGTAACACTTCATGTGCCATACTTTTATCACATGGTTGTTACAGTCAATGCAGTTTCGCTTTAGATTTCGTAGGGGATATTGTAGGTCAGTGTTCTTAGGTACAGGAAATAGTAACAGTAACAGTCATCCGAGTACATTTTCCTATAGGGAAACATGTAGTCAGGTAATCAGGTAACAGTCATCCGAGTACATCTTCCTATAGGGAAACATGTAGTCAGGTAATCAGGTAACAGTCATCCGAGTACATCTTCCTATAGGAAAGCATGCAGTCAGGTAATCAGGTAACAGAACAGTTCGAACCCATTGGTCCGCCTCCAAGTACACATTTCTATGCTTTCCCTCTACTCGATCTGTCCCATAAACCCCGGCTTGATTACTTTTATTATTAATATCATCCACAGGCATGAGAGTGTGCTAAATAATGTCAAACTAACAGTTCATAATCAGGTTTAGTCTCAGGGAATTAGATCAGCAAGTATAGGTGCAAAACATTCACAAATACGAGCAACTTAGCGTATGTTTATAATCAGGACAGCAAGACCAGTCTGTACAAAAACAGTGATCCAAAGATCTACAGGCAAGAAAATCATAATCCGTCAAAGGAGCTGGAAACTAGACTTCCACACGCTTCTAACGGTTATAATAAATCTATATGCTATTTCACAACATCACGACTCAAAACACAATTCAACACAGTTTTCATGTACAGCCAGAAAACAGGGGAATAACTTAAACCACATGAAAACAGCAGATAAAATCATCAATTAAATCCACAAAAATTCTGGGGTAATCCCCTATATGTATAGTCTCAAAATATAGATTTTCATATTTTTCCAGAAAGTATAGATATGTTTTCAAAAATAGAATATAACACATAACACAGTTTTGATGGATCTGGAATTCTTCAACACCGCTGTACAAAATCATGCATATCTTGCACACAGCGCATCAAAATCCACTTCCGCCAAAACGGGATGAAAGTATACACAATTACCCAACTTTCATATCTCACATGAAATATTCATACAGTAATTAGAAATAAGGTGAACACGGCATTCAACATACAATCACACGCAGTTTACAGCAAAAGCGATCTATAGAAAGGGATGTAAGGCATCACTCAAAACTCATCTTTTAATTATCACAAAAATCAGAGAACTACCTAACATCATATTGAAACACTGGACAAAATCTTGTGGCATGAAATTATGTCTAACTTGGATCTTGAAAATAAATTGGTGATAAAATCTACCCCGAAATAAATCTGGGAACTACCGGCATACAGTCACTAAAATAATCATAACTAATTCATACGAACTTCAAACAGGGTGAAATTAGTGGGATTAGAAATTAGATTCAATTCTCTACAAATTACTCAGAAATAGTCACGTTGAGATTCGGGCTCTAATTCAGGTAAAAATAATAATCAATCCAGTTCAATCCAAATTTCCAGATTTCTCAACCAAACTTCAAAACATCATAACTTCCTCAAAAATCATCAAAACTCTTCCAAATTCAAAACGCTGTCTACCCATTGGCCAAATGTCATAATGGAGGGTATCTAACATGTCAAGATCTAGTATTTCTCATATGGGTGTTCAAACATACATCGGGTATACAATATGTCACATACGCGATAACAATCGCATTTGGGTGAAACCTAAGGCACAATCCTATCAAACTCCATATCCTAAGTCGTCTATGGCCTGTTTTGAACAATAGAGACGAAGCCCACAATTAAAAACATGATCTTTGTCCGTCTCTAGTCTCAACCTATCCTATGTGTGAACTTTCTACTTGTATCAACCTAAGAAATTTAAGTACAAGTTACTTGCCTTAATGTGATGATGAACGCGACGAATCCAAGCCTTCAAAGAAAACCCACGAACAAAAGTCCTTCCACGCGCGATTTCAAGCGAACCCACGAACCGAATCTTGCCTACGATCGTCTTCTTGAAGCACGAACTCGAAGCGGGTGATACCCACTTATCCAAATCAGCGCAGGGGATGTAGGGGGCTGATTTCAGATGGATGGGTGCTGTTTTGAGATGCCGGCCACCAAAGGAGAGGAAAAGACGGGGTTTTTGATGTAGAAGGAGTTGTATGGATGAAGGAGGGAGGGTTTGTATGGTCGGCAATGGCTAGGGCAGCACAAGGGGGTGTCGGCCTGGGGTGGTATGCAGGCCGGGAGAGAAGAGAAGGAGAGGGGAAGGCCGGTTTGATTAGAGAAGGAAAAAAGAAGATTAGGGTTAGGGATTAATAGATGAGGGGGTATTTATAGGGGATCAAATGTGGGTTAATGGGTAGTGAATATCCATAGGAAACAATAGGTATACAATTGGGTAATAGATATTGGGTAGATTTCAAATGAGGATACAAAATACAATGAATCCTATAGCTCCTAAAAATTTCCTTAAGGGCCAAAAATCTCAAATTGGTCAAAACTCTCCTAAAAATCCACCATGACCCTAAAATAATATTTATACATGAACGGGATCAAGAAATTAAGAAAAAGAGCTCAAAATGTCGAAAAACGGCCAAACGGCGCACAATCAACAAAAGGAGGTCGAAACTGCCAGAAAAATATTATAGAATAAAAATAATTAAATTTATTGATCCGAAAAATACAATGGAAAATAATAATTCACAAAAATGAAAAATACCCTCAAAATACCGAAAGTGAAAAACAGGGGTTACACATGTAGAAGAAGCTGGACTACGAACTCACCATTTAACGAGTCGTAGATGTGACTCGAAGAGATAGAGAAGAAGCAAGAGCAATAATTTTCAATGAAAAATGTAAAGTTTTATTGAGATAAACTAAGTGGTCGCTTCAATAGGGCGAGACATTATTACATGCTATTAGCCGAGTTACAAGCATCGGCCTTATTGAAAATCAAGATCCTACTTCTACAATAAGGTGAAGACCTCTTGGGAGGAGCTGAGTCTTGAAGCTCGGTGGGCCTTTCTGTTCATTTGTTGGCTCCTCAGGGGGGAAGCTCGGCCCTCTCTTTTTGGACGAACTTGGTCAGGTGCCCCTGCTGTATGAGTTCTTCGATTTCCTCCTTGAGAGTCCGACAATCATTCGTGTCGTGGCCGTGGTCCCTGTGAAAGCGGCACCACTTATCCTTGTTCCTCTTCTTTCCAGGGGTATTCATTCTAGGGGGAGCGCGGAGTAGTCCTTCCTTGTCCACCTCCATAAGAACTTCTGCTTTATTAGCAATGAGGGGGGTAAACTTCTCAAAACGTGGAGTCGGGCGGCGCTGGCCATTACTGTCCTTCTGGGATTTTTGGGACCCCTCTTCGCTCGTATTCTTCCGTTTGTTTCCGGAAGATGTCTCCTCAAGAGCAAGGGAGTTGAGAGCCTCTTCCGCTCGTATGTACTTCTCCACCCTAAGTAGGAGCTCTGAGAAGTTCCGAGGAGGTTTCTTGGCAAGGGATGCCCTGAGGTTGGCATTAGTGACGTTGCGCTCGAATGCGGTAGAGGCTACTAGCTGGTTGAGGGAGGGAATGGACCGGGCTTCGGCGGTGAAGTGTCGAACGTAATCCCTTAGGCGTTCACCCTTTTCTTGGTTGAGGGTCACCAGAGATACACTTGTTTTCTCGGCCCGGAGGCTACTCACGAAATGAGTAAGGAAGAGCCCTTCGAACTGATTGAATGAGAAGATGGAGGCCGAAGCGAGTCGAGAGTACCATTCTCGCGCAGACCCCTTTAACGTGGTAGGAAAGATCTTGCAGAGGAGGGCGTCTGAAGCATGGTGGATCATCATGAGAGTTTTGAAACTCTCTATGTGATCTGGGGGGTCCGACTCCCCGGTATACGACTCGAAGTGAGGCAGCTTGAAGTTCTCTGGGATGGGGGCCTCCATGATGGTGCGGGAGAATAGAGGTCTGCTCGGGCGGAGGTTTATCGCCCGTTGCTCTTCTTCCCTGTCTATTCGGCCGAGGCGCCTCTCCATCTCATGGAGACGGCGGTAGACCGAGTCTTCTCTTTGATCATACCTTGCTGAGCCCCAGGACTCATCTTCGTACGAGGATGGACTGGGGCTGCGGCGATGGTAGCTCGGAGAAGGACGAGGACTGAGAGTGTGAAGGCGGTGGCTCCTAGTTGGCTCATGAGTAGGTGGCCTCTGGTCGTTCTTTGGGGCGATATTAAGGGCCCATAAGACTGTTGCTTGGAAATCTTGAAGATCCACCCTTGTGACTGGTGCCTCTCCGGCCTGGCGGTCCCCATGTGTGGCTCGGCTTACTGGAGAATGAGTTCTCCGCCGATGACGCTGAGGGGACTCTCTTTGCCTCCTCAGGGGAGGGGATCTTCTAGTCCTCGGTCGGCGGGGGGTCCGGATTCTTGAGGCCCCTGGGTGCTCGGGTTGATGGACTCCCCTAAGGGCTCGCCATCCATTCAGGCGAGTTCGGAGGTCGACCCCCTTTTGGCGGTCAACAATCACTTGACGAAGATCCCGCTCGGGAGGGCTTTGAGAAGCCATAAATTCAACTGAAGGATTGGGGCCCGCGACATGGTCATGAGGAGGATGTTGCTTTGAACGACTCTGACTGGAGCTCCCCTGGGCAGCCCCCCGAGACCCTGGAGGGGCCTGTTGAGTAGGAGCACCTTGAACCGGATGAGGGAGAGGAGGAAGAGAAGTGGTTCTTCGGTTGGAGACCGCTACCTTCCCCTTCTGTTTTGGATGCATGGCTTGAAACTAGTATCGTTGATGAAGTTAGGTCTGGTTGCTTTTTCGGTTCCCACAGACGGCGCCAATCTGTTGTTGCTGATTTTGGTGTAGGAGCAAACAGACAGAATTTGTGGATTCTTGAGAAAATGAACAAGGCAAACCTGTTGACCTGTTGACCTTCACCAATGTGTTGACTTGGTTTCTTGCCACTGCTGTTGACCTGTAAAAAGTGCGAGACACCGGCCCCGGCGACGCACCCTCCGACACTCAAGTTAGTAATCAGGAAGATTATGAAAGAGCATAAACTGGCAAAAGATTGATTACCTCTTAATGATGGTGGATGGGGGTATTTATAGTCGCCTTTGGGATCAGATTAGGAATGTAATCCCTAGCAACGGATTAGGAATGTAATCCCTAATTCCCAATGAAATGATAAATACGAATCAGGGCCGTTGATTAGAATTAATCAGAAACCCTAATTCTACCCTGCTAGACTGGGTTCGCTGCGGGTTGAAACCCACACCCAGTTGAAATGGATCCATTTATGGGTTATTGGGCTTTGAATAAAGACCCAGTTCCCCTTTCAGACCCGTTAGTAGGTGAAATTACCGTTTTACCCCTGAGCTTTAAGATTCGTGTCCGATTTGAACGGCCCCGATTTAATCCCATTTTTAGCCATATCAACTGTAAACTTGCGAAATCTGAATGAAAAGTGGGCACATCGGTTAAATGCAACTGACATCAACTATAGTAATATTGATACTTTCCAACCTCACAATCACAAACAATAATAATTAATACATGACAATAATAATAATAGTAAAATATGAATAACATGGAAATAATAGATGGAACATATAACAACAATAAATGAAGCATAAAACATCAAGTGAAGCTAGGCTAAGTGTCAAGTGTAAGAAAACAGAAAACATTGCATAAAACGAGTCAAGAAAACCACAAATTCATATGATGATTACTAATGCATACTAGTCAGGTTCCATGCATCTCATTCTACATAGGTCTGATACAAGCCCTTATCGTTCTCCAATTTATAGGGTTTAATCCCTCGTTATGCAACTAATCCTACAATGGTAATTACTTTAAGATTTAGAGTATTCTGTGAGTATCTAGTGCCATGCCTCGGTAATTCCTGAGAATCAACTTTCCCATCGTCCATGATATTGGGTACACACCCTTTCCCATCCGCCAATGGTATCTCATCACACAAATATCCCATGAGCATCGCCTCGACCCCCGGTAATCCCGAAGACACGTTCCACACCGTCCGTGATCACACCCCGGTAATTCCTGAAACTATCTTCCACCATCTGGTCATATGAGGCCCCCTACCAATGTTTGCTCTTATTTCATCACAATTCCAACTAGTGTATGTCCTTAGGTTTATTATTATTAGTTAAGTCACAATTTTCCCTAAAGTTTGTGTACTCTGCAGGACTTAATTCAACTAACTCAGCAACAAGGCCCTACTGGCCAAAATATCCACGAGGTCTCAACTGTCGGCATGTTATGGTCCTACTCAATCTCTAAAGTCTCAAAACTCAAAACATAAACTCAACACTTCTTGATATCTCATAAATCCAAATAATCCAACTCATAACAAGGTTTCCCTCAAATCCAATAGTCAACAAAACCAAGTACCTCCAAAGTACAACCATATCCACATAATTGGACAAAACTGAAACAAGACATGAATAAAATTGAGGTTTATACTTTCAAATAGTGTAAAATGATCCAAATATAATACTCTTGAAAATCCACGAAAAGTGTCCACTTTCCAAATCCCACAAAATAGAACTTAAATCCTGTTTAAAACTTATAACTATGCACTCTCTGAAAGTGGTGTAATATGTGATTAATCATTTTGAAAAACAGAGAAATCATCGTTTGCAAATGTGAAGAAACAATTGCTCAAGAAATAGAAAGATTCACAGCAAAACAAGGCTCGACGGTCGACCGGCAGACACAGTTATAAAACTACGGTTGACCGACAGCATTCAAAGAAAAGCCACGACTCAAAACCATGGCAGTCGACTGGCAATCATAGTAGAAGATACTACAGTTGACTGCTAGTAAAAGAATGGCGACAGCCTAGCGTCACAGTCGACTGCTCTTGCTCATTCAAAGGAACTCCCTAATCCTGTTACTGAACAGATCGTATCATCTGCATACTATAAGATCGTACATCCCTTTCTTATCCTACTACTAGCCACTGGGGCAGGCCATCCTTTTTGCCTACAGTTATCTAACATACCCTTAAGCACATCAGCCACAAGGGTAAAAAGAAGGGGCAGGAGTGGATCCCCTTGTCTAAGTCATTTCTTACATGAAAATGGGTGACCCAAACATCTGTTAACCGAGATGGACGTTTTATAGGTGCGCAAGCAATGCCGGATCCATCTGATCCATCTTTCGCCAAAACCTCTGCCTTTGAGAGTTTCCATCAAGCAATCCCAGTCCACTACGTCATACGCTTTCTCAAAATTCAATTTCAGTAGGAAGCTCTTATCATTGGTAATATGGCACTGGTGGATATCCTCCTCCGCCGTGGCCACACAGTCCCGGATGCACCACCCTCTCATAAAGCCAGATTGCTCGCGGCTGATTAAGCCATCTATAATTTTTCCCAACCGGCTGGTCAGAACCTTGGTGATAATCTTGACCGAGCAATTCAAGAGACTAATGGGCATGAAATTACCCACCCTAAGGGAATCCTCCCGTTTAGGGATAAGGATGACTTCAGCAAAGTTGAACATGCCCAATTTTAGAGTATGGTCGAAGAATTCATCCATAAGAGCCGTAATATCCCATTTTATTTCCTCCCAAAAGATTTGGAAAAACATCATAGGAAAACCATCCGGACCTAGCTCCTTGTCTTCTCTCATTTGAGTAATTGCCTTTTTCACTTCCTCCTCCGTGAATCATGCTTCCAACTCTCTCAGGAAATGAGCGGCTTCATGTTGATTGTTATGCCAGAAGTCCCCCCTAAGCGGGACCCTAAAAACATTCTTCTTCTCGAAAAGTCCTTATAATGATCTTGGAAAGTTTTCGAGATTTTCGTCTCGTCCTGAGATATTCCAAAGTCAGTTTGGAAAGATAGAATAAGGTTAGATCTTCTCTTAGCACTAGCCGCCCGGTGAAAGAAGGTCGTGTTCGCGTCTCCCTCTTTGAACCATGAAATCCTGGACCTCTGTTGTCATTTGATTTTCTCAAGTTTCTATAAGTTTGCAATGTTGTTCCTAAGCTCAAGCAGTTTGTTTCTTTCCTCTTAGGAAAGGTCACGAGACTCCTCCAATCTCTCTAAACCGTCAATGGCCTCCAGGAAAGATTCTTTTATACGCCAAATAGTCGAGAATCTGGTGCAATTCCATATTTGCAATCTATTGCGAAGCTTGCAGATTTTTTCACACCAGCAGGACGCAACATTCGTACCTCGGGTTGGTAATGTCTAACTTTCCATCACCATGTGGTGAAAACTCTGGATCTCCAGCCATACCTTTTCGAATCTGAATTTCCTTGGTATTCACCAGTCCTACTCTCTTGTGGAGAGAGAAATGGGGACATGGTCAGAGGTTGGCTTCGGGATTGATTTTGAAGATGCCATCAGGAATTTAGCTTCCCAATCTAGGGATACTATGATTCTATCCAGTTTATCCATAATGGGGCCTGCTTGCATGTTCGACCAAGTGAATAACTTGTCATTAATTGGAATGTCAATCAGTTCCAGATCAGTAATGACCGTATTGAACTCTTCCATATGCATGTCACTTGAGCCTTTGCCACAATGTTCAAAGGAAAACCTAGTGATATTGAAGTCACCCTCAACAACCCAGGCATTCGACCATCGTGCTTAGATTGCAAAGTTTTCATTCCCAAACACGCCTCTAGCACTAGACTGATTCAGCCCATAGACCACCGTAATCGTTTGTAACCACTTCTCCGTACAATGAAGCAGCCGGACTGACAAAGGGTACACACCTCGGAATTCATTTAAACATGTGAAGACATCTGAGTTAAAGTTGATGGCAATACCACCTAATGCTCCAATTGATGGACGTACTTTCCACTCCTTAATTCTACTTCCCCCTAATCTTTTGAGTTTAAACCCCTGCGTGAGTTTGGTCTCCTGTAGACCCACAACGTTCGCTTTGGAAATAATAATAACGTCCCTAACCATTTCTCTTTTACCCCTCCCCAAACCCCTTAATGTTCCAAAAAAAGTACTCATAAGGAAACATTTTGGGGGTTGCACATGTTGCTGGGGGGGTGTCCCTCCTCCACGACTTCCATTAAGGGAACTCGCTCCCTTTCCCATCCCTTAAATATATTAAGCAAGAAAGCATTACGACCTAAATTGCACACGGCTACGCCACATGTTTTAGCTAAGTAAAAAATATTAGAATCTAACATAAAGTTGAAAATAGAGGCTAGAAAACTATGCATACCTCCATCGTCGTTTTTTGCCACCGCAGTCATCGCGGCAATCTCAAGGTAGTCGTCTAAGGACTCCTCATGAACCCTCTTAGCCACTCGCTGAACCCTGAAACCCACTGATACCCTCGATACCCTTGAACTACATTGTGCTACCTACTGGGAATGTAGAAGCAACCAACTCAGGGGAGACTGTAATCTGAGTATCAGCTACAAACTCTGGGTCATCTTAGTCGGCATCTGTGTATATAAATTCCTTATCCAAATTTAAGTTCGGCTCCACATTAACATCACTAACAGATGAGTACACATTAAGCACATGCATCACACCAACTTTAGGTCCCAACAAAGACCCACTATTAGCTAGCTTCAATTCAAACCCCGTCATAGGCCCCTCTACCCAAAGCAATGGCAAATACACACTTGCATTTGTATTAGTGGTAGTGGACTCCTCTGTGGCCCATCTTTGGTCATAGCAGATTGAATGGCACTAATACATGAGTTTGGCATAAGCCCAATATTAGGCCCAAAAGCAATATTTGAGGAAAGAGGTAAAGCAATTGAATTCGGGATGTTATTGGGCCCAACATGGATCGCAGGCCCACCTTCCTCTTTATTAAAAGAAAGCATGTCTCTAAGCCCCGACGAAGCTTTCGAGGTATGGCTCTTCGATTCTGCCTCTGCAATGAACATGGTGCACAAGGACTTGTGGTTGCCACTACCATCTTGTGGTCACAGACTCCTCATTCTTATCTGCTCCCTCTCCATCTTTTCGAGTGGGAATCTCCTTTATCCTCTTCTCAAGCCTCGGCACTTCTCGAACGGCATCATTTCCATTCTTGACTTCCCTCTTATTTTGCCTACCCTCTCCGATCTATGCCTTTGCCATCTTAGTAAGGTCCATTTTGAACCCATCCCCTTTATGTGGCCCACTGTTCGAAGACCCCTCACTGAGTCTCTTCCGCCTTTTTTGAGCTCTAAAACCTCACAAACTGCACCATTGCTAACCTTAGTGTTCTACTCCTTTGACCTACCCACCTGCTATCTACGTCTTTGCCATTTTAGAGTGGTCCATTTTGGATTTTTCTACCCTATGTGACTCATTTTTTGATGTTAACCTCTCTGAATCCTTACCGATCTCTGGGTCTAGAGATCCATCATGTAAAAGCATGAAGCGGTTCTTTGCAGCAAGATTTCCACTACTGGAGAGTACTTTTTTGGTGGGGGGATGGCGTTGACCATTGTTGTGGTTAGGTAGATCATATCTGATCTAGATATGAGATCTGGGCCGTTGGATGAAAGATATCTATGTTCTTGTTGGAGTTGGGTTGATTTTGCTGGGGTGTTGATATGTGAGGGTGGTTCACGCCAGAGTTCCCTTTCCCTGGCCACCCTGATGAGCTCCCAATGGGCCCTTTCAAGTTCACCATCAATAGTAGAGTCAGGCTCCGGCTATGTCACTTGTTTGTACGATTTGCCATCTCTGAGGCCTTGCTTTGTGAGATCAGCCACCTCTCCCTCCTCCTATGGCTCCACCTTCATCTCAAGCACAAAATGGATGATGCAAGCCTCCTCGTGAGGTTTTTTTTTTTTGCAAATCTAGGCATTAAACTAATGTTGGGGCTTCAGATCTTGATCTTTGTGGAGATCACCTGAGATCTTCTTACTATTTTCGGAGCCACTTCCACCACCATAGCAAAGTTAGAAACAATTTCTTCAAGCACCTCTTTTTTCTAATAGTGAAATGGTATGTTGTGTACACAAATCCAGAAAGAGTCGCCTTGAAGTCTTTTTTGCCCCGAATTGGGGTGTCGACTGAAAGAAAGAAGCTTTGAGTTGTCCGAAATCCACAACTCCCATTGTCACGACATCTGTCATCTTCTCTGGTGATGGGAATGAGATCAGGAATTGCAAGTGTCACATCTTTTTGATAATCCAGTCCCAATCTCCTCGCATTGGCCATTTTTTATTTAGGGCATCGAGAAAATGGTTTTCGGCCGGATTTGATTCTGGCAAAGGCACACCAATGTGTGAGCCATTATTCCTCCTACTTGATCGTTGCGAGGCAGCTCACCAACTTATTGTGAGTAGGGTTTTCTGTAGATTGGCCTATCAAAACCTCACGTTTCTCCTCAGCTAAATTGGTGATTACATTTGTGCAGACATATGATACATGTCCCCAATTCAAGCATTTGAGACACCTGATCTCCTTTGTGCAGTTGGCACGTAAGTGCCCTGTGTCACCGCAGTTGTAAAAGCAGGATGGCTTCTTCTTACCTTTGTGATATCTGGTAACCCTGTTATTACTCTCCCTCGTCATCTTGTATCATCTAGATTTTTTTCCCACCTTTATCCATGGTGCCTCCAGGATTTGTCCCCCAAACTCCACACCCAGACTGGAAGGACCCTCGTCTGGGGCCCTGCCTAGCTCACTGTGAGAGGTATGCGGCTGGATAGAACTCAGAGGTGACTTATGAAGGAAATTAGAAGGAGGATGTAATGTATGTTGGACCTGAGGATTGGATTTTGTTGAAGGGGGTCCTGGTGGTGAAGTTGGGGGGGGGGGGGTCTGAAGGTTTGGCAATGTGTGTTGGTTGGGCTTGAGTACTTGGATTATGGTCATGTGAGTAGGTTGGATGTTGTTGGTTGGTTTTTGGTGTGGCACTGGTGGAGAGGGGTCATTGAGATCATGTTGTGGGTGATGGAGATCAGGGTAAGGTTGGTTTCTTTGGTGAGGTTGAAAATTTGGTGACATTCTATCTCGGTAAGTCATGTCTCTGACAAATTCATTGTTGCGATGTTGGTGTTGGTGTTGGTGTTAAGATCTCTGAGGGCCACCAGATTCTCCCTCATTCTTCCTCATGTAATGCCCTCCTCTCACCTTTACCTCACCCTGCAAGTCAGCAGGGGGGCTCCATTTACGCCCATAGTAGCTTACAGAAGGACCCCTACGTTGGGCCATTCCTCTGCGTTGAGGTGAGCAAGATCGATGATGAAGAGAACGAGATTCCCCCGAGCGCCGATGATGAGATCCTCGATCTCCATTCGCGTAACTCTAAGGTCTCCCATGCCCCTCTCAGGGGTAGGGATTGTTAGGGTTTTGACCACAAATACACGTAGGCACTAAGTACTTGAAGTTGGAGAAGAAGAGTAGGAAACAAAGAAGCAAGAGAAGACAAACAGCAAATAGAAAAATGCAGCCTAGAGAGTTGCAGTCAACCGACCTGGGGGTGTGGTCGACCGCCCCTAACTGCTGAGAGTTCTTCGAGTATACAGATCCAACAGAGGAGGGGACGGTCGATCGACCTTGGGGGTACAGTCGACCGGTCAAGTCTTGGGTTTGATTCTATATGTTGCATTCGACCGACCTTGGGGAAGCGGTCGACCCCCTTCGACGGGTGATTATTTTTGGGCTTACGAGTTTAAAGGCCCAATTGCTAGATTTATGTTTATCTTTTAGGGTTTACTTGGGGGCTATATATATGGTCGTAGACTCTAGGGTTTGTGTGGATCTAATCCATCAATTTGTGTAATCAAGAGGTGAACCGTTATCATTGTTCAACTTCAAAAGGGGATTGTGCCGAGTGTTTCAAAGGTAAGAGAGAGAGATTGAGAGTTGTAATCTCTTTTGAAATCTTTGTATTTCTTGGGGAATAATAAGTATTGGTTATCTCTGCATATTGATTATGTTCTTATGAGATCTTGCATATATTGTGGTGTCTTGTTCTTGGTTCATCTAAGTCTTGGGAGTTTCTATTGCTTATGGTGTGTTTCCACTATTAGCATTACGAGTTGTGGGGTAGATTCTTCAACAAGTGGTATCAGAGCAGTTGGTTCGAGATGGCCGATAACAAGATGAAGATCGAGAGATTCGATGGGAGTGACTTCGCAATGTGGAAGATTCAGATGATAGTGTATCTTCGTCAGAAAGATCTTGATGGTCCGTTGTTTGATGAGAAGCCGGTAGGTGCCGACAAGGATGCGAAGGTCTTGGCAGATTGGAATCGTTTGGATCAGAAGGTACTAGGGCAGATTCAGTTGGGACTGAATAGGAAGGCATTATTTCATATCTCAAAGGCAAAGACCACAAAGGAGACTATAGAGATTCTCATGGATATGTATGAGAAACTGTCGGCATCTAATCAAATTCTTCATCTGAAGAAATTGGTTAATATGAAGTTGAAGGAAGGGGGTTCAGTAGCAGAGCATGTGAACAATTACTGTATGGTTTACACCCAGATGGAAACTGCAGGTTTGAAGTTTTCAGGGAGGGGGCAGTCATTGTTACTTCTATCTACTTTACTCGATAGTTACGGTACGATGGAACAGACTATTACAGGCACTATGAAAGATTCGACGACTCTACAAGATGTGGTGAGTAGCATTCTGAATGAGGAGGTGAGAAGAGTGAGAAACGGGGGATATCCATCATCATCTTCTAGAGATTCTGCCATGTACATTGAGAAGAGACGTGGAAGATCTAAGAGCAGTCGAAGAAGAAAGGATCAGAGTAGTTCATCTTAGAGTGGGTCTGATGACAGTGATGGGGGACATGGGCCTGAGTGTTGGTATTATCACAAGAAGGGTCACATGATGCGCAGTTTCAAGGCTTATATGAAGAAGAAGTAGGAGAAACCAAAGAGAGATACTCCAAAGGAAGCTCAAGTGGGGCATGTTGAGGATTTATGCTTATCAGCTCGAGAGGAGTTGGGCACTCAAGATTGGTGTATTGATTCGGGAGCTTTTTTTCATTGCACTCCGAGGAGAGAGGTGTTTGATGACTACAAGGAGGATTCTTTTGGAGATGGGGGAATGGTCACCGGTGTCATGTACGTAGGGTTGGTATTGTTCGCATGAACACCATTGATGATCAAAATATTGTCTTGCGGGAGACAAGGCATGTTCTGGACGTGAAGGAAAATCTTATCTCGATTGAAAGGCTAGACAAGGAGGGGTTGTCTACTACAGTTGGTAGTGGGAATCAATATATAGTTACAGCTTCAAGGGTGATTGCAAAAGGAAAGCGTGAGGAAATGTTGTATCTGCTTAGAGACGTGAGAGGCGTTTCTCCTATAGATGACTCTCAGCCGGAATCGAGTAGTGGTTGTGTAGGGTACAACCGAGTTCTTTCAGTTACGGAAGGGAGGTTACTAATTTAGTGGGAGCTGCTGGTCATGGAAGTGATCCTAGAGGGCAAGACGTTGCTGCGGTGAGGGTAGTTTGCGAATTGGCAGTTGAAGCTTCAAGTCGCTCTTGTGTGATAGAGAGCACTGGTATCGATATGCAGAGTGATGTCGTTGATGGTAACCGAATTGAGACTGTAGGGGCTGAACAGTCTGTGGATATTATGGAGGTGTCTTCCACGGAGACTTCTAATGTAGAGGGTGCATTGAGAGCTTTTGAACCATGTCCGGTGTTGATGGAGATTCTGCAAGTTGGGGAGTCTTGTAACACGGAATCCAACAAAGGAGGTTGTTTCTCCGGTATTCATGCTCTATGCGATTGGTGGAGCACATCCTTCATGAGGCAATAGGGGGTGGTTGGTGCACTCTATGTGGTGGAGTGGCGGAGGTGTTTTTCATGAGAATGGGGAGTACTTGGGTCTTGCATGAAAATGGGAGATTGGCAGAGATAATGCGAGGTAAAGATTGCAATAACTTTGAAGCGTGATGTATTTGGTCCAAGTGGGAGATTGTTAGGGTTGTGGCCTCAAATACACGTAGGCACTAAGTACTTGAAGTTAGAGAAGAAGAGGACGAGACAAAGAAGCAAGAGAAGACAAACAGCAAATAGAAGAATGCAGCCTGAAGAGTTGCGGTCGACCGACCTGGGGGTGCGGTCGACCACCCCTAGCTGTTGAGAGTTCTTCGAGTGTATAGATCCAACAGAGCAAGGGACGGTCGACCGACCTTGGGGGTGCAGTCGACCGGTCAAGTCTTGGGTTTGGTTCTACACGTTGCGGTCGACCGACCTTGGGGGTGTAGTCAACCGACTTCGGCAGCTGATTGTTTTTGGGCTTACGAGTTTAAAGGCCCAGAAATTCCCTGTTCTTTGATTGAAAAGTTTTTGCAAGATTTGTGTTTATCTTTTAGGGTTTACTTGGGGGCTACATATATGGCCGTAGACTCTAAGGTTTGTGTGGATCTAATCCATCAATTTTTGTAATCAAGAGGTGAGTCGTTATCATTGTTCAACTTCAAGAGGGGATTGTGCCGAGTGTTTCAAAGGTGAGAGAGAGAGAGATTGAGAGTTGTAATCTCTTTTGTAATCTTTGTATTTCTTGGGGAATAAGAAGTATTGGTTTTCTCTGCATATTGATTGTGTTCTTGTGAGATCTTGCATATATTGTGGTGACTTGTTCTTGGTTCATCTAAGTCTTGGGAGTTTCTATTGCTTGTGGTGTGTTCTGCTATTAGCACTACAAGTTGTGGGGTAGATTCTTCAACAGAGATCGCAATCTGCGACAAGGGCTGATCAGAGGTTGATCTTGCGGTGGGGAAGAGGGGGGGAGGGCATCTGGACTGGGGTTGGGCTGGGGGTTGTGGACCCCTTCGTTGGGCTCACATCCCACATCTTAAGCATGAACGACTCCGTAACTGCAGGTTTGTAGATGTGTGGTTGAGCGGGTAGAAGAAGAAGAGGGAAAGGGAGAGGGAGCAGAAAAGAACTAGCTAGGAGTTTAGGGAGCAATACGAGTCATGAAGCTAAAGCTACAGTAGAAGAGGAGGCAAAGAGAGCGGTTCTCAGTTATGGCGTTCGCCGGAGGAAGAGGGAGTTCATTAATTCCTTAAAGGTAAAGCGTTCTCATTCCAATTAGTCTTGGTCCGTCGGCTGCAATTCTTTCTAGTAGTTTTCCTAGAGTGGCTTGAGTTTAACCGCAACCTTACAGTTGTTTCTATCTATGGTCCCTCCAATGCCGATCACTGTTTGAAATTCTAGGACGAATAATTCATTCTCAGGTTCTATTAATGGGTTCTGGATTTTCTGTGGGGACTTTAATGCTGCGAGATTTAATCATTAAAGAATTGGTAACTACTCTTCTCTTAGAGACTCTCAGTCCTTCAATGACTGTATTCGTGCACTTGATCTGATTGATCTACCCTTAAATGGTAGCTCATTTACGTGGTCCAACAAGCGCCTCCTCCCTTCAATGGCTAAATTAGACCGGTTCTTGGTCTCGCAAGACTGGATTTCTTTCTTCCATATACACTTGTCCTAACTGAACTTGCATTAGTGTCTCTGTTCTTTCTCTTTCAGGATGGTAAATTTCTCTCAGAACATGGGGTGTGAATCAAACCCATGTTTAAATTTAAACTAGAATACTAATATCAAGTTCTTCTCTTCTGAATAAGATAGATTCATATCTAAAAGCGTCTGACAATAAGTTCTTTCAGAATTGACTATTTGTTCCTCTCGTAGAGGTGCTCAATGGTTAACAGTGGCCCTGATGGGTGGTTTCGCTAGAATAAGTAATAATGAGATCACCATTTTAGGAAATGATGCGGAGATGAGTACTGACATTGATCCGCAAGAGTGAATAGCGCTACGAACAAATAGATCAGATCAAATTGAAAAATGGAAAGATTTGCACAAGTTATACGTTACATCACCACTTTGTAGAAAATAGGCCCAAATCGGCTTACTAATAGGGTATCCTCATACGGTACAGAATTTAGCTTTAAGAAGAATAACTGGAAGTGTGGTATCCACTTTTTCAATAACTGTATCCATTAGAAACGAATTCTCAACATTTGACTCCTTACTGCTAAAAATGTATTAATAAACTTGGAAGACAACTCATTAGTTTTTACTACTAAAAAAATATATGAGGTTTGGAATAATTCAAATAGTCGACTAAATTCCTCCACTATTTAAGAATTGAGGAAAGTATCATTGTGGTCTAGCAGTAAAAGAGAAGTTTTAGGTCGTCAATGTATACAGAGAATGTATCGAAAATTGATAATATGAGAAGTGGGAGTTTTGGTATAGATTATATTCGTCTCTTCTGCTCAAAGAGAATTATTTGAAAAGTTAATTGAATTTACAAGAATACCTGTTACCAATGGTAGGTTGTAAATATGTATACTCGTCGATATTTTATCACGAATATACAGATACGCGACAAAAGCCCAGCGAATGATTTTCATCATCCATAAGTTGTTCAAGAATCTTTACAACATATCACAATATAATCAGAGTCGGAAGCCAGAAAAGTCATCCACATGCACATATGAACCAAATACCAACAAGAATACTTGAAATAAAAATATATTAATCTCAAATAGTCATTATCTGAAATACACAAATAATCCTGGGTCACATTGCCCAAATACAAGAATAAATCCAAGTATCAAAAATACAATATTGTTCTAGCAAGATACAAAGAATAGTCATAACAAGATCCAGCACTAATACTTCATGTCACTAATACCGTCTGGAACTTGTTCTCCAAAATCTGCAATTCAACGAATGCAGGAAAGAGGAAAAGAGAAAATACAAGTACCCTTCAATTGCAAGTTGCGGGTCACAAATAATGTAGGATACAAGTACAGGGGTTAGAAGATTCTAAGTAACAGACCTAGCATGGTAAAATTGTGTCAACAGAAAGATAATATCTAACCTGAATCAGGAAAAAGTAGAACTAAGTAGTAGGGTATGCTAACAGGTACAGGTAACAAGTATCAAGTGTCAAGCTATTAGGCATACCGGTAAACATGTATCATGTATCAGATAATCCGGTAAACACGTAACAAGTGATCATGTGACAGGATAATCAGGTAACAGGTATACAGGTAACAGGTAAACAGGTATCAGTTTATGTCATGTCAAGTCTTGTTATTTTACTATCTAGGTAGCACTTCATGTCGCCCATACAACATGGTTGCTACAACAAACAGTTTCACTTTAGATTTCATAGTGAACCATAGAGGCCAGTATACTCAGGAATCAGAACAGAAACAGGTAACAGGTTCATGAAGCAACAGGTACACGAATCATCCGATTCATGCAGCAACAGGTTCATGAAGCAACAAGTACACGACCAACAGGTCCGTGCAGCAACAAGTAACAGGTACATGAACCAACAGGTCCATGCAGCAATAGATAATAGGTACATGAACCAACAGGTCCATGCAGTAATAGGTAACAGGTACATGAACCAACAGATTCATGTATCAACATGAATCAAAATGGGAAACACGGGCCCTCTTCCGAGTACACGTTTCTGAATTATCCACTATTCGATCTTTCCCTTAAACCCCGACTTGGTTATGTATTATTATAATCAGGCATGCATGTATGTGTCACAAAACAAAGCAAGGATAACAGACTATAAATATGTATTAGGTTCATGGTGCAAGATAAACAAGTACAGGTACAAGATAACACATAACAGGGTGAAACAACTAGTTTTCTAATTCAGGACAGCAAGACAGTATTGTACTAAAACAGTGATTCCTGCTACTACAAATATCTAAATCTGGATCCGTCGAAGGATCTGAAAAATAGACTTTCACACGAATCCAGTGAGTATAATTAAGTCATATAGTAATTCACAACATCATAACTCAAAACAGGTTCGAAGACAGAAAACATGTTCAGTCAGAAATCAAGAAAACAAATTCTCAGTCAGGAAAACCAAATCAAAACCTCTCAAATAAATTCAGGAAAAATCTGGGGCATTTCCCTATATGTTTAGAATCAAAATATATAATTTCATAATTTTTCAGG
Source organism: Hemerocallis citrina (assembly GCA_017893485.1). Classification (NCBI taxonomy): domain Eukaryota; kingdom Viridiplantae; phylum Streptophyta; class Magnoliopsida; order Asparagales; family Asphodelaceae; genus Hemerocallis; species Hemerocallis citrina. The sequence goes on from CM030360.1 coordinate 15,911,295, forward strand.
AAGAATAGATAAGTCATCAAAAATAGGAAAACAACACGAAACATAGTTTAGCGAATCTGGAAATCCCAACACTGCTGTATGAAAACTAGGATATCTCGCAAACAGTGAAACGAAATTCAATTCCGCCAAAGGGATATGAAAATAGATAGAATTTACTAACTTTCATATTCCACAAGGAATTTTCATACAGTATAACGAATCATAGTGAAAATAGAATTCTTTACTGCACAGTAAGCAAAATACAGTATGAAAGGATTTTAGAAAAGAGCATGAAACACCACACTTGTCTTTAAAATTCATCAAAAATCTGGGTCGTCCCTAACATCATATAGAAACACTGAACAAAATATTAGAGCAAGATAATATGTATAGACTAGTTCTTGAAAATAGTTTGTTAACAAAATTGACCCAAAACAGAATCTGGAATTGATCAACACGTCTGTACCAAAATATTCATAACTCAGTCATACGAAATCCAAATCAAGCAAAACCAGTGGGGTTTGAAAATAAACAAAATTATCTAAAATTCATCTTTTATTTTGGAATTAAGATTCGGACAGTAGCATGAACGAAAACAACAATCAAAACAGAACAAGCAGCAAATACAGATTTCACACTTCTAATCAAGAACATCATAACTTTCACAATATTGATCCAAACACCTCCAAACTTGAAATACAACCTACCAAACATCTAAACATCATGATTTAGGGTTACTAACCGGTTACTAACATGTCCAAGCCTTTTATTTCACATGGGTATTCATCCAAACACAAATTTACACAAGTAATCCCATACATGCCTAAAAATCAAGATTGGGCAAAACCTAGGTCATTATCCTATCAAGATTGGTGTCATAAGTCATCTATAGCCAATTTATCATAATAGAGACAAAACCCATCAAGGAAAATACAAATTTTGGTTGACTCTAGACCCGACTACACTATATGTGAACTTTTTGACTTGTATCAATCTAATGAATTGTAGTACAAGTTACTTGCCTTAATATGGAGATGAAAACGATCCAAACACGAAGAGAAGAAAAACCCACGAACGAAAATCCACGAACTTACGAACAATCCACTCGTGCACTCGAGCACGCGCAATAACATTCCAAGAGCAAGAGAATGCGCGACGATGGATGGAGAGAAAGCGGGAGGGATGAAGCACGGATGGCGCAAGAGTTTGGGAAAAAAAATTTAAAAAAAAATAGGTTGTACGAGATTGTAAATAAAAATATATATAAGGACATATATATACTAGGTAGAAGGGAGAGATGCACATAATTTACGGCTACAAGAAGGAAAAAAAAAAAGTGGTCGGTTTGGATTTTGGGTGCAAACCTGGATGAGGGTAGGGAAAAAATGAAGCTCACGGGAATAGGATGCCAGGTAGGGATTTGGGGATATTAGGAAGTAGGCGTAGTGTTTGGTAGGATGCAAAATTGGAAGTATATATATATGGTTTAAACAGAGAACAATTGTAATTGTTCTCATCCGTTGACTTATTGCTTGATTCAGTTCTTCCCTGTCTTTTCTCTCTTTAATTTCAATTCTGCCTGCTCCCTATCTTGCTTTGTTATCTTGTGCTATTTCTCCCCATTTGATACTGTTTATTTTCTTTATGCATTTCATTTGACCATCCTTGTTAGCCCTTTTCTTCTTTCTTTTTCTGGTGTTGCTGCTGCTTTGTTCCTTTCCCTTTAGCCCTCTGCTTTGTTATCCTTCCCCCAGTTAGTTTGTTTTTGCCTTGTCCTATGTACTGCCTAAGCAAATTTCGATGACGAAATTTTGTGTAAGGTGTGTAGGATTGTAACCACTGTTTTCCTAAAAAAACGTATTTTTATATATTTTCTGTATTTAAAATTTTCGCAAATTATTTTTTTTTCCGGTTTTCAAATTCTTTTGTCAAAATATATTAATGAATTTTCCATTAAAATCTATTTTTGATCCATAATTTTAGTTGTAGCTATTATTCTATTATTTTTGTATTTAATACAGTTCTTATTATTGTTATTATTACTTTTATTATTTTTATCATTTTTATTACTATTAATATTGTTACCATTTGTATTATTTTGCTAGTGTTTTTATTTGCATTATTATTTTATTTTATTTTATTTTTATTGTTAACATTTTATTATTTTTTTAATTATATTTATTAGTTATTGTATTTAAATTTTCTTATTGAATTTTTATTTTAAATACCCATTTACCGATTTATATCCTAACCCCAAACCCCTTTAATTCCCTACCCACAACCCACTACCCGTTAGCTTACCCAACCCGTTACCTAACCCACCTAATACCCAAAAAAAAAAAACATGCCTTATATTTTTTCCCTAGAATCTATTCAGGCCATTATTACCCATCTTCCATATACTATTACCTAATACCTTACACTACACCTACCTTATAAATCCTTCCTATATACCAACTTCTTAAAATAAAACCCTACCAACCGTGAGTATCTTACCCCTCCATTCCCTACCCACAACCCACTACCCGTTAGCTTACCCAACCCGTTACCTAACCCACCTAATACCAAAAAAAAAAAAAAAGTAAAAGGGATATGAGCAACTTGCTCATTTAGTAAATGAGCAATTGATTATGTGGCATGCATGTGATACATTGGACAACTAACCCTTTTAAGGCTTTTTCAATCACATATATGACACATCATCAATTGCTTATTTAGCTTTTTCAATCACATGTATGACACATCATCAATTGCTTATTTACTAAATGAGCAAGTTGCTCATACCCCTTTTTCCCAAAAAAAAAAAACATGCCTTATATTTTTTTCCCTAGAATCTCAGGCCATTATTACCCATCTTCCATATACTATTACCCAATACCTTACACTACACCTACCTTTTAAATCCTTCCTATATACCAACTTCCTAAAATAAAACCCTACCATCCGTGAGTATCTTACCCCTCCACCACCCGGTTTTGCACCAAGTGCACACCCTCCCCATCTTTCTCTAACCCTATCTTTTATACCTCTATATATACATGTTTTTGTTTACTTTATATATACATGTTTTTGTTTACTTGTTTCACCGAAAAAGAAAAAAAAAAATGCATATTCCTTTTCTCTCCAAACCCTTGAGCCGTGCTTCATCTCTCCCGTTTTTTTTCCATCCGCCGTCTCGCGCTCTCGTGCTCTTGAGTTTTTTTTTGCGCGTGTGGATCGTTCGTGCGTTCGTGGATTTTCGTTCGTGGGATTTGATCCCACTTTTGATTTGCATCGTTCTTCATCTCCAAATGAAGGCAAGTAACTTGTACTACAATTCATTAGGTTGATACAAGTCAAAAAGTTCACATCTAGTGTAGTTGGGTCTAGAGGCAGCCAAAATTTGTATTTTCCTTGATGGGTTTTGTCACTATTGTGATAATTTGACCATAGATGACTTATGACACTAATTTTGATAGGAAATAACCTAGGATTTACCCAAAACTTGATTTTTATGCATGTATGTAAATAATTATATGAATTGTGTTTGATTGAATGCCCATATGAAATAATAGGTATGGACATGTTAATAATCCCTAAAACATGATTTTTAGATGTTTGGTAGGTTGTATTTCGAGTTTTGATGTGTTTGGATCAATATTCTTGAAGTTATGATGTACTGGATTAGATGTGTGAAATCTGTATTTGCTGCTTGTTCTGTTTTGATTGCTGTTTTCGCCTATGCTTCAGTCCGAATCCTAATTCCAAAATTAAAGATTAATTCTAGATAATTTTGTCTATTTTCAAACCCCACTGGTTTTGCTTGATTTGGATTTCGTATGACTGAGTTATGACTGCTTTAGTACAAAGGTGTCGATCCATTCCAGATTCAGTTTTTGGTTGATTTTGTTAACAAACTATTTTCAAGAACTATTCTACACATATTATCTTAATCTAATATTTTGGTCAGTGTTTCTATATGAAGTTAGGGATTACCCAGATTTTTGATGAATTTTAAAGACAAGTTTTATGTGGTGTTTAATGCTCTTTTCTAAAATCCTCTCATGCTGTATTTTTCTTACTGTTCAGTAAAGAACTCTAATTTCACTATGATTCCTTATACTGTATGAAAAATATTTGTGAAATGTGAAAGTTAGTAAATTTTATCTATTTTCATATTCCTTTGGCGGAATTGGATTTCGTTTCACTGTTTGCGAGATATCCTAGTTTTCGTACAGCAGTGTTGGGATTTCCAGATTCGCTAAACTATGTTTTCGTGTTGTTTTCCTATTTTTGATGACTTATCTATTCTTCCTGAAAAATTATGAAATTCTATATTTTGATTCTGGACATATAGGGTATTACCCCAGATTTTTCATGGATTTATTTGATGTGTTTTTATGCTGTTTTCATGCTCTTGTATTCGTTTTCCTGATTTCTGGCTGAACCTAAATTCTGTATTCAAATCAGTTTTGAGCTGTGTTGTTGTGAATTAGTATGTGACTTATTTATATGCGTTGGATTTGTGTGGATGTCTAGTTTTCAGATCCTTCGACGGATCTAGGTTTGCATTTCTGTAGAGTCTAGAATTCCTGTTTTAGTACTGATCTGTCATGCTGTCCTGATTATGAACATAGACTATTTTGCTCGTTATGTGAATGTATATCATCCATGCATGATTATTTATTTCCCTGAACCTAATACTGATTATACCATGTTAGTTTGACACTATTTAGTATGCATTCATATTTGTTTGATAACCATAATAAAAGTAACCAAGTCAGGGTTTAAGGGAAATATCTAATAGTGGATAATTCAGTAACGTGTACTCGGAAGGGGGCCTGTATTTCCCTTTACTTGTTGCCATATCTCATGATTACATGATTCATACTTGATATTACTTGTGCCATATTTCATGATTACATGATTCATGCTTGTTATACTATATACCGCCATGTTTCATGACTACATGATTCATGCTAGATATTACTTGTTGCCACGTGATCAAGACTACATGACTCGTGCTTGATACTACTTGTTGCTACCTGATCATGATTACATGACTCGTGCTTGATACTTGCTGCTACTTGTTCACGATTACGTAACTCGTGCTTGATACTTTTTACTTGACTTGTTCTTGAGTATACTGCCCTCCATGGTCCACTATGAAATCTAAAGCGAAACTGTTGTGCTGTAGCAACCATGTACTATGGGCTGTATGAAGTGTTACCTAGATAGTAATTCACTATAAGACATGATACTTGAACTTGATACATGAGACTTGATACCTGACACCTGATACATGAAACTTGTTTACGTGAGACTTGATACCTGAGACTTGATACATGATTACATGACACTTGATACTTGATGCATGATTATAAAATTCTTGATTACTTGACACTTGTTGTATACCATGTACACTTGATCACTTTTGCCATGCCAGTTGTTTAGGTGACATCATGATTATACCATGCTAGGTTTGTTGCTTAGATTCACCCATTTCCATGTGCTTGTATCCTACATTATTTGTGACCCGTAACTTGCAATTGACGGGTACTTGTGTTTTTTCTTTTCCTCTTTCCTGCATTTATTGTATTGCAGATTTTGGATGACAGGTTCCTGAAGGTATTGGCGAGATGATGTTTTGGTGCTAGAGATTTCTGCTTTATTATTATTATTTTTATTGTTGCTTGAACTTGAATAAAGTGTATTTGGTTATTTAGATATTACTTGTATTTGGGCGATGTGACCCAGGATATTTGTTTTTCTCCAGACTCTGATTTATTTGAGAATATTGTATTTGGATTCAAGTAAATTTCTGTTGGTAATTAGTTTCAATGTTGCATGTTGGTTCCACTTTTTGCTTCCAACTCTGATTATATCTGTGATGTGTTGTAAAGATTCTTGAAACAGCTTATGGATGATGAAAATCATTTGCTGGGCTTTTGTTACGTATCCGTATTCCGTATTTTTGGGAAGCGGAGCGTGACAGGGTTTTTAGTAGTATCAGAGCCCAGGTTTAGCTAATGTATTAGTTACCTAACATATTAAACAAGCTTGGCTCGAACTATGATCTGCTCAACATTTCACCAACCATGCATGCATGAATGAATCATTATCAACATTGATCTGGATACTAGTCTTATTCCATTCATTTGATCCCTTCTTATTCAATCCCCTGATTTCTTGATTCTTCCGTCATTTTCAGTCATCCTCTTTGATTGATTTCTTCTTGGGTATGGATTCATTCCTTCCGTACCCATGCTCTTCTGATTTTGATGTCATTCATTCTTTTATTTTCTGCTTTGTCCGTCCGTTGACATCGCTAGATGCTATTGGCAAAGTCTCCTCCAATCAGAGTGGCGCAGCGGAAGCGTGGTGGGCCCATAACCCACAGCTCCCAGGATCATATTGTTGCTTCTCCTTCTTTACATTGTTTTGAATTCCTCTATCTCTTGCAATTGTTCTCATCCGTTGACTTATTGTTTGATTCAATTCTTCCCTGTCTTTTCTCTCTTTAATTTCAGTTCTGCATGCTCCCTATCTTGCCTTGTTATCTTGTGTTATTTCTCTCCTTTTGATACTGTTTATTTTCTTCATGCATTTCATTTGACCATCCTTGTTAGCCTTTTTCTTCTTTCTTTTTCTGGTGTTGCTGCTGCTTTGTTCCTTTTCCTTTAGCCCTCTGCTTTGTTATCCTTCCCCCAGTTAGTTTGTTTTTGCCTTATCCTATGTACCGCCTAAGCAAATTTCGATGACGAAATTTTGTGTAAGGTGGGTAGGATTATAACCCCTGTTTTCCTAAAAACGTATTTTTATATATTTTCTGTATTTAAAATTTTCGCAAATTATTTTTTTTCCCGGTTTTCAATTTTTTTTTGTCAAAAATGTATTATTGGATTTTCAATTAAAATCTACTTGTGGTAGGGTAAAAATGGCTTGGGGCCCAACCAGGGCCTAATACAACTCTCACTCAAACATGGAAGAAACAGCAGTCTAGTTCGGCTTCGAGCCGCCACAGGATCGGTGCCGAACCTACAGTTCACCCCCACAGAACTGGCCTCCTCGTATCCGATGAGAGACGATGGCCCTCGGCCTCCAATCCACAACAGCCCTCCGGGCCGTCCGCCCCTCCTGGTACAGAATGAGGATGACCTGGCACAGCCTGGGCCACCAGATCCTCCCGGAAGCACAGAAGCCCCATGATCTGCCATGTCAGCTCCAAATACCACCAAGGGCTTTGCCGTGTCAGCCCTATACCACTCCCGGTACTGCCACGTCAGCCCTAAACCCCCTGGGCCTTCTGCCACGTCAGGCCCATGGGCTTTCGGGTTCAGACCCGGCCCCCAAGCGGATCCAAACCAGGTTAGAATTCTCTATAAATACTAGACCCTCACCCACATTTAGAGGTAACCAATCTTTTGCCACTTAAATTCACCTAGTTATTGCTACTCTCTCACAGAGACTGACTAGATCGTCGGAGGGTCCGCCACCGGGATAAACCCCGGTGTTTCAGGACCGTCTGCAGGTACACAAGACCTCGGATCCGAACCCTCTGATCCGAGCCGAAGCATCCACTGCACTCCGAGCCAGTCGCAGGAGCCGCCAGGTCACTCCGAGGGTCGTCTGACAAGCAACTTTCTCCTTCAATACAAATCGAGTCCGAACTCACACCTGGTGCATCCACACGTCTCCCAGAAATAAACCGCATCAGGTTGGCGCCGTCTGTGGGAACACTGCTTCAGAAGCCGACCCGAGCACGACCATCAAGGCCCCTCGACAGCCGAACTCCCATGGCCTCTAGAGGCAAGGGGGCCGCGTCCTCCGTCAATCGACGGGACACACCCCCACCAAATACCAATGCCGGGCCACGCGCATCAAGGCATAGGGATTCCCATCAGGGATCCCGGCGGAGCGCCACCCGTACAGTCCAGCCCGACCTACGGGGAGTAATCGTCAACCGACAGATTAGCCGCAGCAGGGGAAGGGCCGCTTCCAACCCGGCCCCGAACCATCCGAGACCACCGCCCGAGGGACGGAGGTCAGCACTCAGTCGCATCGGAAGGCAGCCTTCCGACCGACCAAACAGGGTCGAGGGAGCCCCCGTCACTCACAAGGAGTTCCAAGACTTCCGGAGAGAAATTCTCGGGGCCCTCCAACGGGCCCCCAGGGAGGAAACCCTCCACTCCCAAACCGAGTCGGATGCCGAGGCCAGCGTGTCGCGCCCGTCAACGATCCAGCCAGAAGACGATGGCGTACTCCTAAGGCGCCTCCAAAAAATGGAGGATCGCCTCGATCATATAGGAGACGGCGACCGACGAGCGGCTCAGGGGTACAGATCTATCCGTCCTCCCTTCTCTGCTCCCATCCTCCAAGCAGAAATACCCAGGAATTTCCGACCACCTCAATTTGAGACCTACGACGGCGAGGGAGATCCCGCTGATCACATGGAAGGTTTCAAAACCCTCATGATGATTCACAGCGCCTCGGATCCCCTGCTGTGCCGAGCCTTCCCCGCCACACTTCGGGGTCCGGCTCGTGAATGGTACTCGAAACTCACCCCCGGCTCCATTTACTCCTTCGACCAACTAGAGGGAAATTTTCTCGCCCACTTCGTCACCAGCCGGAAGGCAGAAAGGACCAGCGCCTCTTTACTTGGGCTCAAGCAAATAGAGGGAGAGTCCCTCAGAGTGTTCGTCCGGAGATTTACCACGGAGGCAAGGTCGGTCTCCTCTCTTGATCCAGGCGTCGCCTCTGCGGCCTTTCGGCACAACGTTCGTCATGGACAGCTGAAAGCTTCTTTGGCGAAGAGACCCCCCATCGACTTTCCCGATCTCCTCAACAGGGTCGAGAAATACATTAGGGCAGAAGAGGCCCTTAGCCCCAAAGATGCTAGGGAGGCCACCTCGAAGGGAAAACGGAAGGCCGAAGAAATCGAACCATCAAAGAAGGCTCCGAGGGACGCGGGGGCCATGAAGAAGGTCCCGCCGGTCCCCCGCTTCGAGAGGTACACTCCCCTGACACATAACGTATCCGCCATCCTCTTAGAAATCGAAGACAAAGGCATTGTTCGATTACCTCCCCGGTCTAACAACAGCAAGAACCGAGACCAGCGCTTCTACTGCTGCTTCCACAGAGACCATGGGCACGACACCGACCAATGCCGGGCCCTGAAAGACGAGATTGAGGAACTCATCTCCAGGGGGTACGTCCGAGAATTCACCCGAGAAGTCCCAAGGGATCGGCGAGATCCTAGGAGCCGGAGGCTCTTCCCTCCGAACCCTACTCCGAACCGCATCCAGGGTCGGGATCCCGAGTCCGATGGAGCCACGGATACGCCATTCATCTTGCACTGTGTCCACGGAGGGCCAATGGGAGGAGAATCGAATACTTCCCGAAAAGCCTTCATCCGAGAGGTGAATGCTGTCCAAGACAACCCCTCGCCCAAGCTACAGCCAATGCCAGTCTCATTCTCAGGAGAGGACCTCGAAGGCGTTCGCCTCCCCCACTGCGATGCCCTCGTCATTAGCCTCCACATGGCTAACTGTGAAGTTCGCCGGATTCTCGTCGACAACGGCAGCTCGGTTAATATTCTTTTCCTCGAAGCCTTCGAGAATCTCAAGTTACCTAGAGGCAAGCTCAAGCCGGCCGGATATACCTTGCATGGGTTCTCCGGCGTCCCTGTCGTGATAGAAGGGATTGTCACCCTCGACGTTACTGCAGGATCGGCTCCCGTCAAGAGGACCGAGTCCATGGACTTCATGGTGGTCAACGTCAAGGCGGCTTACAACGCCATACTCGGCCGACCCAGATTATGCTCCCTCCAAGCAGTGCCTTCGGCCTACCATCTGAAGCTTAAATTTCCCACCTCGCAAGGAGTCGGCATCGTTCGAGGCAGCCAAGAAGCAGCACGATCGTGCTACATGACCACCGTCGGGGGAGGTGTGTTCCCCCTCGATGCCATCAAATTCAGCCCAGAGAGGGACGGCCCTACTCTCGGAACTGCCATCGAGCTAGGGGGATTCCCATTTGACGCTGAGCACCTAGTGACTTTCCTTGAGGGACGAGCATAAGTTCTAATGTAGCTAGAAGTAAACCTTTTGTAAAGATCTCGTATGTAAAGAGCCGTTTTAGCGACCCCCCCTATCTTATACTAAGAAAATCTCTTTGTATTATACTCCAAATGCCTCGGCAGATCCGACCTAATACCAGACAAGGGGATCGACACCCAAGTGTTCACCCCGGGATCATCCCCGACGCCTCGACAGGTCCGATCCGACCCAGGCCGGACGACTTCACCACGCCCCACGCCGATCCCTCGCGGAACGACAGGGCCGAACCACACTCCCTTCATCATTCCATACACTATCAACCGGAGCAAAGAGGGAAATGAATCCCTTATTCATATTCCTTTATTGAGTTGGGAAGAAACAAACAAAAACCGTTACAGAAGCACTCCTCTCATCTCAGACGGTAGGAAGCCACCATCTCAGGGCCCCTCTGGTCCGACGAACGGCGGGATCACTCCAATCGAACAACTTGGGACTCTCTCCTTATCATAGTGGTCCTTCGGTTCGGCCACGGTCGACACACCGGCCACGGAACTCTGAGCATCGGCGGGCCGCATACGCTCCAATAGCGGCAACACGGAGGATACCCCCTCCGCTCGCTGACCACCCGAGGAAGGTCTCGAGACGCCCAGCATCGTCCGGTAGCGGTGTATCTCCACCTCCTTCTCCACTATCACATCACGAAGTAGCTTCTCAGAGGAGGGCCTCTGCACCGAGGAACTCGACATAGTATATCCAAGTCCGACACCCACGAGTTCCCGATCCACCATCGCCCTCCTCAGATGGCTTGCCTCCTCACCAAGGGCTTCAGACATGTTCCTGTAATAATTGAAGGCCGCATCAGCGTTACGGGCCCTCTCACGGTACCGAGCCAAGGTGGCCTCCAATGCCTCAACCTTGCTCCGGAGCCATGCCACGTCGAAACGACGGGGGTCCACCTCGGGAAGGGAAACCACAACCTACAAGAGGACCAACTCAACGCACATAAGCAAGGAGGTTCGGAAATATCCGAGGTCAAAACACTTGGCCAGTCAAAAATACTTTTTATAAATTGTACTACTTCTTACAAAAAAGGCGGTGGCCAGTCCACGGAAGGCAAATACAATCGAAGGGGGGAAAAAGAAAGATAAAACTACACAACTTGATTTCCCACCTCGGCATCGATTGGGTTCGCAGGAGGGTCGACGGCCGGGTTGCCAACGGGCCCTTCCTCGGCAGGAGTCTTCGGTGTCCCCTTGATCTCCATGTCATACTCAAAGTTGGACAGGTCGACGGTCGGGTAGAAGTGCCTCACATGACTGAGGGCCTTCGCGTAGCACTCATCCTGGGCCTTGATCACCATCCGCTGACCCGCATCCGTCAGCTCTTCCCTCTCCTTGGCGAACGCAGCCGTCAACTCCTCCTTCTCCTTGGCGAACTTCTTCTTCAAGGAGACCACCCTCTTCCCCCACTCGGCGTCCTGGGCCTCGAGCTCGAGCTTCATCTGCTGCTCCCTCTTATGCGAATCCTCGAGCTCGATCCGCATCTCCTTCATCTCCCGTTCGCTCTTGTCCGCCCGAACCCGCTCTTGCGACAGGGACGCTTCGTAGAGGTTCTTTACGTTAGCTCCCTGCATACAAGCCTGTGACCAACAAGCACTGATAAGAAGAAAACTCCTGAAGCAAGATTAACAAGAGGGATGGGGTCGACAAGCTCACCAGCATGGTGGCCTGCGCCAGGCGCGTAAATGCCACCTCTACGGGCTCGCTCTCCATCGCTTGGCGATCACGAGGGGTCGCCAACTTCTTCGCCACCTCAACGGCCTGGGCTTCCTCAGTCAGACAGTCGCCCATCCGAACCGACCAGTCCGGCGCCCACCGTTGCCGCAACATCTCTACCACCGGGTCCTCCTCCTCAACCTCTACCAAGGGACCTTTCCCCTTGTCGAGATCGGATGCCCTCGCTGGGCCCTTACCCCTCGAAGGGGCCGCCCCCTTGCTCGTCTCCGAGCGAGTCCTCTTAGCCCTCGGCTTGAGCAGGGCCTCCGAGATAACCAGGGACGGCTCCCTCGGCTTCTTCGCCGCCTCCCCCTTCTTCTTCTCGGTGTTCTCCTTCTTCATGGCGAGCCTCCTTGCTTTGATCGATGCCTCATCCATATCTACAGAAAAAACCATTAAGAGCAATGAGCAAGAAAGTACGAAAAGACCGAGAGAAAAGAAACAACTACATACGCAGAATGGCTGGGCTCAGTCCAACGCTCGCCAGGTGGGCCTCCGTCACCTTCGTACGATCGATACTAGGGGACAAACGGAGGCGCTCGACAAACCCCCACTCCTCGGCCGTCAGATCCCTCGGCCTCGGCGGTGGATAGCTCGGCTTGGAATGGTTCCATCGAGTCGGAATGTCCCAGGGCTCCTCACTCCGGATCACCATATATTTTTTCTTCCAATCCTTGATAGAATCCGGATGACTGTGAACGACCTTCCCCTTACTCCGAGGGGAGATATAGTAAATACCCTCAGCCGCCGAGTTGATCATCAACATCGCTCGGAACACGTTCAACCGCAGGGGTACCTTTTGTTCCTCACACATCAGTACAAAACAAATTATCTGCTTCCAAGAGTTCGGCCCATACTGCATCGGCGCCAAGGAGGCCCAGTTCAGCACTTCCCGAACAAACGGGTGGACTGGCAGCCTCAGTCCAGAGATGAAGGCGTCCACTGGGAAGACGCAATACCAAGCAGTTAGGGGATCGGTTGGGCGCAGAGTAGAGCTCGGCAGCATCAATTCGTAGACAGGACCTATGTGGTACGCCAGCTGCAAAACCTCCAAGTCCCCACCCTCCAAGACGGTCTGAATCGCGTCCACCATCACCCTCTTCCGACTCGGCGAAGAGGCCTGCACGCCGAAGAGCTCCTTGTCTGATAGATCGTCAGGATACTGACGGAAAGGCTTCGGCTGCACGGGCGAACCTGTCCACAAATTGCCATAAACAGGCGCCTGGCTCGAACCACCAATCTTCGGTCCTGCCTTCCTCGGAGCCTTCTTCCTCTTCTTGGTTCGCTCCGGCGAGGGAGTAGATAAGGGTCCCAGACCAGTCGGCGTGGAACTCGGACCCGCACCCTAAATTTTGGATCTTCTTACGGAGCCGCCCTCGCCTCCCTCCTCCTCGGAAGTCAACTCCAGAACACGGACGCCGTCCGAGCCATCATCTGCTTCCTCCGACTCGCTACTCTCCACCACGAAGGGACGTCGAGAGCGTAACGACCTCGCACCCTGTACCTCCTCCTCCTCCCCTACTGGTTCCTCCTACGAAACCGAGTCGGAAGGCTCCTCAACATGTACTGACTCCTCCTCAAGCACGGGCTCCTCCCATGACGTCGATCTAGAGACAGGCTTCACTTCCCCCCTAGACGTCGACGCTGACGAGCCAGACCGAGCCCTATCCATCTGTGCCTAAACTAAACAGACTTACCAACTCACCTGGGGTCACTTCGGGAGGGCGAGTCTAGTGCGGCAAGCTGCAGGGACGAGTGCTGAAGTGTTGGGAAAATTTTGAAAAAGGAAACAGCAAGAAAGGAGTGGGCTAAAGGGGGAGAGGGGGGAGTATTTATAAAGAATGAAAGCGACTCCTCGATTTCCGCAAAAACTGTTCACCTATTTGACGTGCAACTGCCGCCTGGGATATCGCGCCACGTCCTCAAAACGTGCGCTGCTGACGTCATCCAACGCCAGGCTGGCAGCCAGACGCGGGGGTCAGTTCGGAGGGAGTATTCGGCGGAGGGAACATTTTACTTAAAATTTAAGGTGCCGTCCTTAGACAGATGCCCCGGGCTCCGAGGCTCGGTCGGTTCCCCTTTCACCCGTGAACAGCTCGGGGCTCACAGCCTCGACGGCCGAAACCCCGAACTATTCGAGGGTGAGACAGAAACCGCCATCACCTGGAGCCCTATTGGAATGCAGAGTGGTCAACCTCCAATCGGAGGCGACCCATCTATCCGAGGCTCTTCAGCCCCAAGTTCGGGATATGGTTGATGTCCCTCCCGTCTGGATCTCTATATCAGGGTTGTTTGGCCCGAAAAAGGATCCAGACCAGAAAAAGTTTTGATTCAAAGTTTTAAGGCACCGCCCTCGGCGAGCACCCCCCGGGCCCCGGGTTTCGGTCGGTATTCCGCCGACCCACGGGCCCCGGTCGAAAGCAGATCAACACTCAGAGATCGGGAGAAGCGCACCATTCCGAGCCAGTTGATTACAACTGCAAAGGTTCGACCTGCTCTGGCAACAGAACCTTCACAGTTGCAAACAACTTGCCCGGAATGCCCTTCATTTCTTCCGGAAGACAGAACCTTCACAGTTGCAAACAGCTCACCCCTCGGATTCGGACATGGATCATCACCCCTTCCACCAAGATCTTCTGCCTACACAGAGGCACCACCAATCCGAGGCTCTTCATCTACCGGTCCAAATTTCGGTCGTTACCCCTCTCGCCCTGATCCCCCCTGGATCTGGCTGCCGTATCAGAGCCAGCAGATCCAAGAGAAGATCCGGGCGGCAGAGAAACCACCTCTCCAACACGACCGGGGGAAAAATTTTGCAAGAGACAGACGTCCGCCGTAGCAGACACCTTTGATGGCCAATAGACCACCCTTGCTGTGATCCAACCCACTGCAGAGAGGGGTACTTATAGCCTCCCCCATAGGCCAGCCTTTATGACATGGGGAAAACCAAACGACGGAAGACCATGCGCCGTGCATTTATTAGGCGGCACCATTAAGGCCCCTGGGAAATTGAAACATCGCACAGATCCGGGGCGCCTTCAATGCTCAGCAAAGACAGCAGGCTACCCTGCTCAACATTCCTAAGGCATAACGGTTCGCCCCTCACCCTTGTTGGCCCATAAGTCCCTCGCCTGCTCGAGGTCGGGTCTAGCACCAGGGTAGTCTTCTCAGGAAGGCTCCACGGCTCGCCATCGTCCTTGCCGATCCGTAATCCCTCGCCAAGCTCGAGGTCAGGTCTGGCACCAGGGTAGTCTTCTCAGGAAGGCTCAACGGCTCGCCATCCCCCTTGTTGGCCCATAAGTCCCTCACCTGCTCGAGGTCGGGGCTAGCACCAGGGTAGTCTTCTCAGGAAGGCTCCACGGCTCGCCATCGCCCTTGCCGACCCGTAATCCCTCGCCAAGCTCGAGGTCAGGTCTGGCACCAGGGTAGTCTTCTCAGGAAGGCTCAACGGCTCGCCATCCCCCTTGTTGGCCCATAAGTCCCTCGCCTGCTCGAGGTCGGGTCTAGCACCAGGGTAGTCTTCTCAGGAAGGCTCCACGGCTCGCCATTGCCCTTGCCGACCCGTAATCCCTCGCCAAGCTCGAGGTCAGGTCTGGCACCAGGGTAGTCTTCTCAGGAAGGCTCAACGGCTCGCCATCCCCCTTGTTGACCCATAAGTCCCTCGCCTGCTCGAGGTCGGGTCTAGCACCAAGGTAGTCTTCTCAGGAAGGCTCCACGGCTCGCCATCGTCCTTGCCGACCCGTAATCCCTCGCCAAGCTCGAGGTCAAGTCCGGCACCAGGGTAGTCTTCTCAGGAAGGCTCAACGGCTCGCCATCAACCTTGCCGACCCATAATCCCTCGCCTGCTCGAGGTTGGGTCGGGCACCAGGACAACCCCCTCACGAAGGCCCAGTGGCTCGCCATCCCATTTCTACAACCGAAAACACTCCTCCACGGCTAGCTCCCGTACCCCCGCAGGAGTGGGGGGCTTGTGTGGTAGGGTAAAAATGGCTTGGGGCCCAACCAGGGCCTAATACAACTCTCACTCAAACATGGAAGAAACAGCAGTCTAGTTCGGCTTCGAGCCGCCACAGGATCGGTGCCGAACCTACAGTTCACCCCCACAGAACTGGCCTCCTCGTATCTGATGAGAGACGATGGCCCTCGGCCTCCGATCCACAACAGCCCTCCGGGCCGTCTGTCCCTCCTGGTACAGAATGAGGATGACCTGGCACAGCCTGGGCCACCAGATCCTCCCGGAAGCACAGAAGCCCCATGATCTGCCATGTCAGCTCCAAATACCACCAAGGGCTTTGCCGCGTCAGCCCTATACCACTCCTGGTACTGCCACGTCAGCCCTAAACCCCCTGGGCCTTCTGCCACATCAGGCCCATGGGCTTTCGGGTTCAGACCCGGCCCCCAAGCGGATCCAAACCCGATTAGAAATCTCTATAAATACTAGACCCTCACCCACCTTTAGAGGTAACCAATCTTTTGCCACTTAAATTCACCTAGTTATTGCTACTCTCTCACAGAGACTGACTAGATCGTCGGAGGATCCGCCACCAGGATAAACCCCGGTGTTTCAGGACCGTCTGCAGGTACACAAGACCTCGGATCCGAACCCTCTGATCCGAGCCGAAGCATCCACTGCACTCCGAGCCAGTCGCAGGAGCCGCCAGGTCACTCCGAGGGTCGTCTGACAAGCAGCTTTCTCCTTCAATACAAATCGAGTCCGAACTCACACCTGGTGCATCCACACGTCTCCCAGAAATAAACCGCATCACTACTAGTATCATGCGCGTGCGATGCACGAGGAGGAAGAAGGAAGAAGACAAAAAAAAAAAAGAAACCTACCAACACGTTCGCTGCACGTGGAGGAGGAAGGAAAAGGACAAAAAAAGAAACCTACCAACACGTGCACTGCACATGTTTGCACACATACAAAAAAAAATAAAAAATTGTTTATTTGTTTACCTACCCCATCTCATGCACGTGCGATGCACGTGGAGGGGAATAAAAAGGACAAAAAAAAGTGTGTGCGATGCACGGGTTTGCTCACAAACAAATTAGGGTTTGTTTGTTTACCAACCCCATCTCTCCCATTATAATAGTTATAGATTTTTGATCCATAATTTTAGTTGTAGCTATTTTTCTATGATTTTTGTATTTAATACAGTTCTTATTATTGTTATTATTACTTTTATTATTTTATCATTTTTATTACTATTAATATTGTTACTATATGTATTATTTTGCTAGTATTTTTATTTGCATTATTATTTTATTTTATTTTATTTTTATTGTTAATAATATCCAAATAGTTTCAAGTCTGGATCAAGTTAAACTCGGGAATATCAGCCCGTTACAAGTCTTAAGTAGCAGAAATGAATAATTCAAGAGAACAAATAATTAAAACATGTCCTTCCTCCAATTGAAGACTAAAACCTCTGCTCACCAATTCCAGCAGGTAGCATGTCTCCAAAGTCTGCTTAATAAATATAAAAAGGAAAAGGTAGAGAAAACAAGAGAAAACGTCCTTAGTGCAAGTTAGGGCCACAAATAGTAAAAACGAGTACAAGTAATGTGGAACAAGAATTGGAATCAAGAATGTAACAGGAATACAACAAGTAGTGGAAAACCAAGAACTAGCTAGCAAGAGGGACATCTTAGTAAACAGGCTGGATAACAAATGCTAATGGTGAAGCAAGTGACAAGTGAACCTATAGGGGTATCTAACATCAAGTGACAAGTTTCAAGTACAAGTGTCAAGTAACGAGTCTCAAGTCTAGTGTCAAGTTGTCAAGTACAAGTATCAAGTTTCATGTATCAAGTCTCATGTATCATGTCATCAAGTATCAAGTAAGTATGCATCAAGTTCAAGTTTCATGTTCAAGTCTTGTGGTTATTACTATCTAGGTAGCACTTCATGCATCCATCTTTTTACTACATGGTTGCTACAGTCAACATAATTTCGTTTAGGCCTAGTAATGGAGTCTATAGGGCGGTGTACTCAGGTATCAAGTATCAAGCAAGTGATTAACCATGGTCTCTAGAGGTGGCCCCCATAGGCTCTAGAAGTGGCCCCCGTCACCCATGACGTGGCACTTAGTTCTACGTGGCACTTAGTTCCATGTGATCGCAAATATATATCATGTAATCTTATAATGGGCTCTAGAGGTGGCCCCCGTCACCCATGACATGGTACTTAGTTCTACCTGGCACTTAGTTCCATTTAACATAAAATTATGGAAAACACGGGCCTCCTTCTGAGTACACTTACCTATGTGGTCCACTACTCTGGTCTTTCCCTTAAACCCGGGCTTATTACATTTATTAATTTTTATCAAGCAAGCATGCAAGTGTGTGAAACAAGTCAAGAAGTCATAATTGTGGACATGGGACAAGTCTGAGATATTTATATGGCATATTCGAGGGTCGACATGAATAAGAATAACACGAACAATGAAAGTCCCAAATCTGGACAGCACGACATTGCTGTACCAAAACTGTGATTTCCGTTGCTACGAAATAGAAAAAGTGAATCCGCCAGAAGATCTAGAAACTAGACTCCTGCCCGGTTCCAACGCATATAATTAAGGTGCATGAAAGTGGTTGGAACATATGTCAAAACAGCAAACTACACAGCTAATGTGTTCAGGCAGAATTCGTGTTCCTAAGTTTAAACCTGTGAAACAGGGTTGAAATATTGTTAATTAATTCTAAGAAAATTTGGAAAGGTTCTCTAGGGTGTCCAGCAACAGCATATAAAGTTTCAAGTCAAACTCTTACTGTTAACATAGTTTAATTAATTCGCAAACTAAAAATGTGCAGCAGTTTTGCGAATCTGCGTCTACCAACACAGCTGAAGTAAAACTACGATAACTCCTAGACCGTAACCCCGAATTCAAAAATTCCGGAGGCTATCAACATCTAGACATCTAGAACTACATTTATTGTTCAGGGCTCAGGTTCAGATTCTGATGTTAAAGGGGTCAAAACAGCATAGTAAGATTCAGGAAAGCAACATGTGGGAATGTTTTACGTGTATAGGTTGCATGAAAATTTGTTATTAGGAGTCTAGGTTAATGTGTGAGAAAAATATGGGGTAATGATTATTAAAACAGCAAGTAACATTTATTTCTTAACTCAAATGGGTGCAAGATCGTCACATCCAAGGTACAACACACATCTACAAATCTAGAATTTCTTAATTTCATAAGTTCATGTGACTAGGGGTTAAAATGAGTCCAAGTAGTTGTAATATAATACAATAAAATTGTTGTGACTTAAGATTATGAAATTTATGAGGATTAATATTTGATCAACAACGACGAGTCAAAGAGGAGTCACAACTTCTAACTATTTGCAGTATTTTCAAATTAACGCTTGTACTAGAACAAAAATATGTACAAGAGGAATACTTGCCTTGATTGGATGAGCAATGCTGGAAGACGGGGGGTGCGCTGGCTCGTTGTGACCCAGGGCCGAGAAGACAGGGAGATGGAGAGAGACGGCTGCAAGGAGATAGGGAGGAAGGTGAAGGGTCGGGCTACAAGGTTTATGTAATAGGTAGGGAAAGTTTAGGGTTGGGGAGAAGGAGGCTGTACAGTAAGGGGTACTAATGGGTCGGGTAGTTTAGGGAAATGGGTTTGGGTATCTGCTAATGGGTGTTGTTCTCGTCGTCTTTCAAGTAAGTAACTTATACTCCAATTCATTTATTTGGTACAAGTCCCAAAGTTCACCTATAGAGTAGTTGGGTCTAGAGACAACCCAAGATTGTATTTTCCTTGATGGTTTTTGTCTCTATTGTGATAATTTGGCCATAGATGACTCAAGACACCAATCTTGATATGTGATAACCTAGGAATTGCCCAATTTTTGATTTTTAGTCATGTATGTGAATAATGGTGTGAATTTGTGTTTGGTTTGAGACCCATGTGAAATAATAGGTGTGGACATGTTAATAACCCTAATTCATGATGTTTAGACACTTGGTAGGTTGTATTTCAAGTTTGGATGTGTTTGGATCAATATTCTTGAAGTTATGTCATTTTTGTTTGGGAGTGTGAAATCTGTATTTTCTGGATGTTCTGTTTTGTTTGTTGTTTTCGTCCATGCTATAGCTAGTATCTTGATTCCTGTACAAAATATGAAATCTAGATAATTTTGTCTATTTTCAAACCCCACTGGTTTTGCTTGATTTAGATTTCGTATGACTGAGTTATGACTGTTTTGGTACAGAGGTGTCGATCTTTTCCAGATTCAGTTTTTGGTTGATTTTGTTAACAAACTATTTTCAAGAACTATTCTATACATATTAACTTGATCTAATATTTTGATCAGTGTTTCTTTATGAAGTTGGGGACTACCCAGAATTTTTATGGATTTTATTGATAAGTTTTATGTGGTGTTTTATGCTCGTTTCTAAAACCTATACATGATGTATTTTGCGCGCTGTTTAGTAAAGAATCCTATTTTCACTATGATTTCTTATACTATATGAAAATTCCTTGTGAAATGTGAAAGTTAGTAAATTCTATCTATTTTCATATCCCTTTGGCGGAATTGGATTTCGATTCACTGGTTGCGAGATATCTTAGTTTTCGTACAGCAGTGCTGAGATTTCCAGATTCGTTAAACTATGTTTTCTTGATGCTTTGGTATTTTTGATAACTGATCTATTTTTCCTGGAATATTATGAAACTTTATATTTTGATTCTAGATATATAGGGAAATACCCCAGATTTTTCCTGAATTTAATTGAGAGGTTTTGATGCGGTTTTCCTGACTGAGAATTCGTTTTCCTGAGTTCTGACTGTACTTGTTTTCTGGATTCAACCCTGTTTTGAGTTATGATGTTGTGAATTACTCTATGACTTATTTATACTCGCTGGATTCGTGTGGAAGTCTATTTTCCAGATCCTTCGACGAATCTAGATTTGGATATTTGTAGTAGTGAGAATCACTATTTTAGTACAACACTGTCTTGTTGTTCTAAATTAGAAAGCTAGTTGTTTCGCCCTGTTATGTGTTATCCTGTACCTGTACTTGTTTATCTTGCACCCTGAACCTGATACATTTTTATACCCTGTCATCCTTGTTTTGTTTTGCGACACATATATGCATGCCTGATTATAATAATAAATAACAAAGCCGGGGTTTAAGGAAAAGATCGAATAGTGGATAATTCAGAAACGTATACTCGGAAGGGGGCCCGTGTTTCCCATTTTGATTCATGTTGCTTCATGAACCTGTTGCTGCATGGACCTGTTGGTTCATGTACCTGTTACCTATTGCTGCATGGACTTGTTGGTTCATGTACCTGTTACTTGTTACTGCACGGACCTGTTGGTTGTGTACCTGTTGCTTCATGAACCTGTTACTGTATGAATCGGATGATTCGTGTACCTGTTGCTTCATGAACCTGTTACCTATTTCTGTTCTGATTTCTGAGTACACTGCCCTCTATGATCCACTATGAAATCTAAAACAAAATTGCTTTGACTGTAGCAACTATGTAGTAAAAAGATGGATGCATGAAGTGCTACCTAGATAGTAATAACTACAAGACTTGACACATGAGACCTGAACATGATACTTGAATACGATACGTGCTTGCTTGATAGTTGACTACATGATACATGAGATTTGATACTTGATACATGTTACATGATTACCTGTTTACCTGTATACCTGTTACCTGATACCTGTTACATGTTGACCCGTTTACTTGATTTCTTGACACTTGATTTAAGCCATTTTACACATGTTCACTTTTGCCATGCTAGTTATTTATTTCGGACATCATGATTATACCATGCTAGGTTTGTTACTTAGATTCACCCATTTCCATGTGCTTGTATCCTGCATTATTTGTCACCTGTAACTTGCAATTGACGGGTAGTTGTGTTTTCTCTTTTCCTCTTTCCTGCATTTGTTGAATTGCAGATTTTGGAGGACAGATTCCAGACGGTATTGGTGACATGATGTACTAAATGCTGGAATTTTGCTGTTATTATTTCTTGTAGTTGCTTGAACAAATATTGTATTTTTGAGACTTGGATATTATTCTTGTATTTGGGCAATGTGACCCAAGACATGTGTTGTATTTCAGATCAAATATATTTGAGATTTATATATATTTTATTTCAAGTATTCTTGTTGGTATTTGGTTCATATGTGCATGTGGTTAACTTTTCTGGCTTCCGACTCTGATTATATTGTGTTATGTTGTAAAGATTCTTGAACAGCTTATGGATGATGAAAATGGATATGCGACAAAAGCCCAGCAAATGATTTTCATCATCCATAAGCTGTTCAAGAATCTTTACAATATATCACAATATAATCAGAGTCGGAAGCCAGAAAAGTCAACCACATGCACATATGAACCAAATACCAACAAGAATACTTGAAATAAAATATATTAATCTCAAATAGTCATGATCTGAAATACATAAATAATTCTGGGTCACATTGCCCAAATACAAAAATAAATCCAAATACAAGATACATTATTGTTCAAAATAAGCAACAAGAATAAAAATAGCAAAATTCCGGCATCTAGTATATCATGTTACCAATACCATCTGGAACCTGTCCTCCAAAATCTGCAATTCAACAAATGCAGAAAAGAGAAAAAGAGAAAACACAAGTACCAGTCAATTGCAAGTTGCGAGTCACAAATAATGTAGGATACAAGCACATGGGAAAACTAACTAGTAACATAGTATACTGAAGTCAATATTTTGCTTTTCTGCGTTGTTTCGGTATTGATTCAGCTGCCACTTTAGCAATGCAGTGCTTTGATGGATCATTGGGGAGGTTTGTGTTCGGATGACACTAAGCTTTGCTTGGTCTTCTCTTGCTAGTACAGGCTCTTTTCAAGCTGATGGAGTTTAGTCTGGTGCGGTGATCTCCCATCTTTGAGCTTCCGGATTACTTCAGCAGGCCAGGGGAGACTTGATCATTACGGGATTCATTTTTTGAAGCTGAGTAGCTTGTTCGAGCTCATCTGCCTGGGTCTGGGGCTCTAGTTCACTCCTGGCTTTCTTGTTTTCTCGATGTTGTTTCCTTCCCTTTATCGTTATTAACTTAGTTTAGCTCTTTCTGAGTTGCTTGTTTGTATTTATCGTTTACATCTTGTAAATTTGTATCTATTTCCTATTGTATTGACTGTACATTATTCTCATTTATATTATTATTCGTCTGGCTGGAGCCTTGCGGCTCTATCCGTTTCATCAAAAAAACATAGTATACTGACAGGTATAGGTAACATGAGTCAAGTGTCAAGTAACAGGTAAGCAGGTAAAGAGGTAAACATGTATCTAGTAACAGGTAAATTAGGTAAGCATATAAACATGTAATCAGGTAACAGGATAATCAAGTAACAGGTATACAGGTAACAGGTAATCATGTATCAGGTAAACAGGTATCAGGTTATATCATGTCAACTCTTGTTATATTACTATCTTGGTAGCACTTCATGCGCCCCAATTTTTATCACATGGTTGCTACAACAAAACAGTTACGTTTTAGATTTCGTAGGGGACCATACAGGGCAGTGTACTCAGTTATTCACAGAATTACAGAACTTGGTCGGTAAACTTGGTCGGTAACATGTCATACAGGAAACACAAGTCTCCTTCCGAGTACACGTTTCTGTACTATCCACTACTAGATCTGTCCCATTAAAATCCCGGGTTGATTATTTATTATTATTCTCAAACGGGCAGGTATAGGCATGAAAAGTGTCAAAATAACATAGTATAATCAGTATCAGGTCTAGGGTTACACATAAGCATGCATAGGTGATATACAGTCACATAAACGAGCAAAACAGTGTATGTTCATAAACAGGACAGCAAGATCAATCAGTACTAAAACAGTGATTTCCGTCTCTACAGACATGCAAATCTAGATCCGTCGAAGAATCTGGAAACTAGACACCCACACGCATCCAACGAGTATAATAAAGTTACATACTAGTTCACAACAACTCAGCTCAAAACTGATTTGAATACAGAATTTAGGTTCAGCCAGAAATCAGGAAAACAACTTCAAAAGCATGAAAACAGCATGAAAACACATCAAATAATTCCACAAAAAATCTAGGGTATTCCCCTATAGGTATAGACTTAAAATAAAAAGTTTCATAACATTCCAGTAAGTATAGATCAACCATCAAAAATAAGAAAGTAACACGAAAACATAGTTTAACGAATCTGAAAATCTCAACACTGCTGTACGAAAACTAAGATATCTCGCAACCAGTGAATCGAAATCCAATTCCGCCAAAGGGATATGAAAATAGATAGATTTTACTAACTTTCATATTTCACAAAGAATTTGCATACAGTATAGGGAAGTATAGTGAAAATAGAGTTCTTTACTAAACAGTAAGCAAAATACAGCATAAGAAGATTTTAGAAAAGAGCTTAAAACACCACACAAAACTTGTCTTTAAAATTTATCAAAAATCTGGGTAGTCCCTAATATCATAAAGAAACACTGACCAAAATATTAGATCAAGATATTATGTATATAATTGTTCTTGAAAATAATTTGTTAGCAAAATTGACCCAAAACAGAATCTGGAATTGATCGATACGTCTGTACCAAAACATTCATAACTCAGTCATACGAAATCCAAATCAAGCAAAACCAGTGGGGTTTGAAAATAGACAAAATTATATAAAATCCATCTTTTATTTTGGAATTCAAATAGAGGCTGTAGTATGGACGAAAACAGCAATCAAAACAGAACAAGCAGCAAATACAGATTTCACACCTCTAATTAAGAACATCATAACTTTCACAATATTGATCTAAACACATCCAAACTGGGAATACAACCTACCAAGCATCTAAATATCATGTTTTAGGGTTACTAACATGTCCAAGCCTATTATTTCACATGAGTATTCAATCAAACACCATTCATACAAATAATCACATACATGCATCAAAATCAAGTTTTGGGCATAACCTAGTTTATTTCCTATCAAAATTGATGTCATAAGTCATCTATCGCCAAATTAACACAATAGAGACAAAATCCATCAAGGAGAAACAAGTTTTTGGTTGTCTTTAGACCCAACTACACTAGATGTGAACTTTTTGACTTGTATCAACCTAATAAATTATAGTACAAGTTACTTGCCTTAATTTGGAGATGAAGAACGATACAAATCAAAAGTGGAAGCAATTTTCACGAACACAAATCCACGGACTCACGAACGATCCACACGCGCAGTCGAGCACGCGCAAGAAAAACTCCAAAAGCAAGAGAGTGCGCGATGGCGGATGAAGAGGAAGCGGGAGAGATGAAGCACAAAAATAGGGTCCAATGGTTAGGGAAAATAAAAACATGTAGCAAGTAGATTGCAATAATATATATAGGGTACATAGGCATTAGGGTTGAAGGAGGGGAGGGGGCACACACAGCCGGCTAGAGGTAAAGAAAACAAAATAAAATAAAATAAAAATAAAAAATAATGGGTCGGGTTGGTCATGAGGAGTGGGAAAAAGGAGTAGAAAAGGGCTCGGTTGCCCTGGGTGCAATCCGGGTTGGGGTATACAATAGGAATTGAAGGTTATTAAAACTAGGAAAGTATGGTATGGATGGATTTAATAGTTGATTTCAGGTAAGTAATATAGGTAATAGGTGATGTAATAAGGTAATGGGAATCTTTCGGATGGTAATTGGTGTATGACTAAATATATATAGGTGGTGGGTTTTAGATACACAGGGATGGGATAAATAGTAAGTAGGTATAAATATTAAGTATGAAGTAAAGTAATAGGAAAGTAATAAATGGGTATATAAAAATACAATAAGGAATTGGGTTTTAAAAATCCAACCGAAAAATAAATTAACAAATAAAAATATTGTTCATAATAAAAATAGATTTTACACTATGCAATATAATTTATTTAAAATATTACAAATACAATTAGTAGATAAAAGTGGATTTTTAATAACCAGATAAAAATAACAATAATCACAACAATACTAATAAGAGTAATAGTAACAAAATAAGAATTTTTATTATAATATAAAAATTATAGAAAATAGTTGCAAATAAATTTATTGATCGAAAACTGATTTTAAATTAGAAGATCCAAAAAAAATATATTTTGACAAAAGAATTTGAAAACCGAAAAAAAAAATTGTGAATTTTTTTTTGAAATACAGAAAATATACAAAGAAATACATTTTTGGGGAAACATGGGTTACAATCCTACCCACCTTACAACAAAATTTTGTTCTCGAAATTTGCTTAGGCGGTAATAGGACAAGGCAAAAATGAACAACTTGGGGAATGGTAACAAAACAGAGGGCTAATGGGAAAATGAACAAAGCAGTGGCATCACCAGAAAAAGAAAGAAGTGGATAACAATGAGGTCAAAGGGAGTGCAAGAAAGAGAACGAACAGTATCAAAAGGAAAGAATCAACACAAGATAACAAAGCAATAAGGGAGTCGGCAGAACTGAATTCAAAGAGAGAAAAAACAGGTTAGAATTGAATCAATCAATAAGTCAACGGATGAGAACAATTGTAAGAGATAAGGAAAACCAAAATGATGCAAGGAAGGAGAAGCAACAATATGATCCTGGGACCTGTGGGTTATGAGCCCACCACGCTTCCGCTGCGCCACCCTGATGGTGACGTCCCAAGCTGCAGACAAGTCGTTGTAGACCACGCGACAACCAGCGACGATCCGAACGGGAAGAAAAGAATGAGATACCAGATTAAAATTGGGTTTTAGAGGAAGACTTTAATTTAAACAATTAGGTCAAAACTAATTAGCATTAACAAAAATAATATTAATAATACAAAAAATCAACACATAATAATAATAAAATAATATTGACAAATAATAATAATAATAATAATAATAATAATAATAATAAACATACTAGTAAAAATAATAATAATAATTAAATAT
Organism: Hemerocallis citrina; assembly: GCA_017893485.1. Lineage (NCBI taxonomy): Eukaryota > Viridiplantae > Streptophyta > Magnoliopsida > Asparagales > Asphodelaceae > Hemerocallis > Hemerocallis citrina. Next base: position 15,938,017 of record CM030360.1, read on the forward strand.
TAACAATATTGGTAAGGATAATAATACAAGACAGAAAATAATTTGGGGTTCATCATTTTGGTGAAAGTAATTCAATATCAACATCAAAAATAAAATAGTAAGAAAAATACAATAATAATAATAGTAATGGTAATAACAATAGTAATAATAATACTAATAATAATAAGGAAAACGATAATAATAGTAGTAGTAGAAATTCTTTGATGTGGGTTCGCCTCATTTACATCCATCTGTAGACTTGCCTTCTCGACATCAAGTTGCAGGTTTGCCTTCACGACAACAGGTTGCAAGTTATCATCTGGATATTCGGTTGCACATTTTGCCTCACCAATATCCAGTTGCAATTTGCCTCCATTGAAGTCTAGTTGCATGTTTGTCATCTCGACATCCAGTTGCAACAAAACGATGAACGGAATGATACAATCTTCCACACGTACTTAGATATTGATTGCTCAATTTAAGTACGAAGCTACGGTCAAAGAAATTATATACTCTTGTTTATGTGTTCAACCAGAAGGAAAAAAAAAAAACTGCATATTCTTTTTTCCCTAAACAATTGCACCCTATTTCCGTGCTTCATCTCTCCCGCTTCCTCTTCATCCATCGTCGCGCACTCTCTTTCTCTTGGAATTTTCTTGCGCGTGCTCGAGTGCGCGTGTGGATCGTTCGTGAGTTCGTGGATTTTCGTTCATGGGAATTGCTCCCACTTTTGATTTGCATCGTTCTTCATCTCCAAATTAAGGTAAGTAACTTGTACTATAATTTATTAGGTTGATACAAGTCAAAAAGTTCACATCTAGTGTAGTTGGGTCTAGAGACAACCAAAATTTGTGTTTTCCTTGATGGGTTTTGTCTCTATTGTGATAATTTGGCCATAGATGACTTATGACAGAGATTTACCTAGGTTTCGCCCAATTCTTGATTTTAGGCATGAATGTGATTATTTGTGTGAATTTGTGTTTGGATGAATACCCATATGAGATAATAGACTTGGACTTGTTAGTAACCCTAAATCATGATGTTTAGATGTTTGGTAGGTTGTATTTCAAGTTTGGATGTGTTTGGATCAACATTCTTGAAGTTATGATGTTTTAGATTTGAAGTGTGAAATCTGTATTTACTGGGTGTTCTGTTTTGATTGCTGTTTTCGCCTATGCTACAATCCGAATCTTGATTCCAAAATTAAAGATGAATTCTAGATAATTTTGTCTATTTTCAAACCCCACTGGTTTTGCTTGATTTGGATTTCGTATGACTGAGTTATGAATGTTTTAGTACAGAGGTATCGATCAATTCCAGATTCAGTTTTTTGTTGATTTTGTTAACAAACTATTTTCAAGAACTATTCTATATATATTATCTTGATCTAATATATTGTTCAGTGTTTCTATATGAAGTTAGGGATTACCCAGATTTTTGATGAATTTTAAAGACAAGTTTTATGTGGTGTTTCATACTCTTTTCTAAAATCTACTCATGCTGTATTTTGCTTACTGTTCAGTAAAGAATCCTATTTTAACTATGATTCCTTCTACTGTATGAAAATTCTTTGTGAAATATGAAAGTTAGTAAATTCTATCTATTTTCATATCCCTTTGCCGGAATTGGATTTCGATTCACTGATTGCGAGATATCATAGTTTTCGTACAGCAGTGTTGAGATTTCCAGATTCTTTAAATTATGTTTTCTTGATGCTTTTGTATTTTTGATGACGGATCTATTCTTACTGAAATATTATGAAACTTTATATTTTGATTCTTGAAATATAAGGGAATATCCCAGATTTTTCCTGAATTTTTGAGAGGTTTTGATGTTGTTTTCCGGACTGAGAATTCGTTTTCCTGATTTCTAACTGAACATGTTTTCTGTTTTCAACCTATTTTGAGTTAAGATGTTGTGAAGTATTATATGACTTAATTATACTCATTGGATTCGTGTGGATGTCTAGTTTCCAGATCCTTCGACGGATCCTGATTTGCATTTCTGTAGAGGTGAGAATCACTGTTTTAGTACTGGTTGGTCATGCTGTCCTGTTTATGAACATACACTATTTTGCTCGTTTATGTGAATATATATCATCCATACTCGTATATTTGTTTCCCTAAACCTAAACCTGATTATACCATGTTAGTTTGGCACTATTTCGTACACATTCATGTCTATTGATAACCATAATAAAAGTAACCAAGCCGGGGTTTAAGGGAAAGATCGAATAGTGGATCATTCAGAAACGTGTACTCGGAAGGGGGCCCGTGTTTTCCATTACTTGTGCCATGTCTCATGACTACATGATTCATGCTTGATATTAATTGTTACCATGTCTCATGATTACATGATTCATGTTTGATATTACATGTGCCATGTTTCATGATTACATGATTCATGCTTGTTATACTATATGCCGCCATGTCTCATGACTACATGATTCATGCTTGATATTACTTGTTGTCATGATTCGGGATGATTCATGATTGTGCCACGTGATCATGACTATATGACTCGTGCTTGATATTACTTGTTGTCATGTGATCATGACTACATGACTCGTGCTTGATATTACTTGTTGCCATGTGATCATGACTACATGACTGGTGCTTGATACTTGCTGCCACTTGTTCACGATTACGTGACTCGTGCTTGAGACTTGTTACTTGACTTGTTCCTGGGTACACTGTCCTCTATGGTCCACTATGAAATCTAAAGCGAAACTGTTGTGCTGTAGCAACCATGTAGTATGGGCTGCATGAAGTGTTACCTAGATAGTAATTCACTAAAAGACTTGAACATGATACTTGAACGTGATACATGAGACTTGATACCTGACACCTGATACATGAGACTTGTTTACATGAGATTTGATAACCTAAGACTTGGTACATTATTACATGACACTTGACACTTGATGCATGATTATAATCTACTTGATTTCTTGACACGTGTTGTATACCATGTACACTTGATCACTTTTGTCATGCTAGTTGTTTAAGTGACATCATACTTATACCATGTGCTAGTTAGTTTCTCCATGTGCTTGTATCCTACATTATAAGTGATCCGTGACTTGCAATTAACGGATACTTGTTTTTCTCTTTCCTCCTTTCCTGCATTCGTTGTATTGCAGATTTTGGAGAACAGGTTCCAGACGGTATTGGTGACATGATGTACTAGATAATGGAATTTTGCTATTATTATTCTTATTGCTTATTTTGGACAATAATTGTATTTTGAGACTTAAATTTATTATTGTATTTGGGCAATGTGACCCAGGATTATTTGTGTATTACAGATCATGACTATTTGAGATTAATATATTTTATTTCAAGTATTCTTGTTGGTATTTGATTCATATGTGCATGTAGTTGACTTTTCTAGCTTCCGACTCTGATTATATTGTGATATGTTGTAAAGAATTCTTGAACAGCTTATGGATGATGAAAATCATTCGTTGGGCTTTTGTTACGCGCTCGTATTCCGTATTTTGGGGAAGCGGAATACGACATATCCACATGTACGGAATACGAGCGCGTAACAAAAGCCCAACGAATGATTTTCATCATCCATAAGCTGTTCAGGAAATCTTTACAACATATCACAATATAATCAGAGTCGGAAGCTAGAAAAATTAACCACATATACATATGAACCAAATACCAACAAGAATACTTGAAATAAAATATATTAATCTCAAATAGTCATGATCTGAAATACACAAATAATCTTGGGTCACATTGCCCAAAAACAAAAATAATTCCAAGTCTCAAAATACAACTATTGTCCAAAATAAGCAACAAGAATAATAATAGCAAAATTCCAGCGTCTAGTACATCATGTCACCAATACCGTCTGGAATCTGTCCTCCAAAATCTGCAATACAACAAATGCAGGAAAGAGAAAAAGAAAAAACACAAGTACCCGTCAATTGCAAGTCGCGGGTCACAAATAGAGTAGGATATAAGCACATGAAATGGGAAAAACTAACTAGCACATGGTATAGGTATAATGTCAACCTAGACAAACTAGCATGGTAAAAGTGTCAAGTGTACACGGCATAAATCAAGTGTCAAGTAAACAAGTATCTTATAAACATGCAACAAGTGTCAAGTGTCATGTGTTCATGTATCAAGTATCAAGTTTCATGTTTCATGTAATCAAGTCTCATGTATCATGTAGTGAAGTATCAAGCAAGTAAGTATCATGTTCAAGTATCATATTCAAGTATCATATTCAAGTATCATGTCTTGTGTGATTTACTATCTAGGTAGCACGACATGCTGCCCACACCACATGATTGCTACAACACAACAGTTTCGCTTCAGATTTCATTGTGGACCATACAGGGCAGTGTACTCAGGTATTCACAGAATTACAGAATTTGGTCGGTAAACTTGATCGGTAAACTTGGTCGGTAAACATGGTCGGTAACATGTCATACAGGAAACACAAGTCTCCTTCCCAGTACACGTTTCTGCACTATCCACTACTAGATCTGTCTCATTAAAACCCCGGTTTGATTATTTATTATTATTCTCAAACAGGCAGGTATAAGCATGAATCAATGTCAAACCAACATGGTATAATCAGGTTTAGGTTCAGGAAAACAAACATACAAGCATGGATGATATACATTCACATAAACGAGCAGAATGGTGTATGTTCATAATTAGGACAGCATGACAGATCCGTACTAAAACAGTGAATCCCGTCTCTACAGAAATGCAAATATGGATCCGTCGAAGGATCAGAAAACTAGACATCCACATGAATCCAACGAGTATAATTAAGTCATATAGTAATTCACAACATCTTAACTCAAAACAAGTTTGAAGTCAGAAAACATGTTCAGTCAGAAATCAGGAAAACGAATACAAGAACATGAAAACACTTTGAATAAATCCACGAAAAATCTGGGGTAATCCCCTATATGTCCAGAATCAAAATATAGAATTTCAGAATTTTTCAGGAAGAATAGATAAGTCATCAAAAATAGGAAAACAACACAAAAACATAGTTTAGCGAATCTGGATATCCCAACATTGCTGTACGAAAACTAAGATATCTCGCAACCAGTGAATCGAAATCCAATTCCGGCAAAGGGACATGAAAATAGATAGATTTTACTAACTTTCATATTTCACAAAGAATTTTCATACAGTATAAGGAATTATAGTAAAAACAAAGTTCTTTACTGAACAGCGCGCAAAATACAGCATGAGAAGATTTTAGAAAAAAGCATAAAACACCACACAAAACTTATCTTTAAAATTCATCAAAAATCTGGGTAGTCCCTAACTTCATATAGAAACACTGACCAAAATATTAAATCAAGATATTATGTATAGAATAGTTCTTGAAAATAATTTGTTAACAAAATCAACCAAAAACTGAATCTGGAATAGATCGACACGTCTATACTAAAACATACATAACTCAGTCATACGAAATCCAAATCAAGCAAAATCAGTGGGGTTTGAAAATAAACAAAATTATCTAAAATTCATATTTAATTTTGGAATCAAGATTCAGACTGTAGTATAGGCGAAAACAGCAATCAAAATAGAACAAGCAGCAAATAAAGATTCCACACCTCTAATCAAGAACATCATAACTTCAAGAATATTGATCCAAACACATCCAAACTTAAAATACAATCTACCAAACATCTAAACATCATGTTTTAGGTTACTAACATGTCTATACCTATTATTTCACATGGGTACTCATCCAAACTCAATTTTACACAAATATTCACATACATGGTTAAAAATCAAGATTTGGGTAAATCCTAGGTTATCACATATCAAGATTAGTGTCATGAGTCATCTAAGGTCAATTTATGACAATAGAGACAAAACTCATCAAGGAAAATACAATCTTTGGTTGTCTCTAGACCCAACTACACTATGGGTAAACTTTTTGACTTGTATCAAACCAAATGAATTGTAGTACAAGTTACTTGCCTGAAAGACGACGAATCCAACCAAAAGAAAGAGAATAACGGAAACGGATTCCCGGGCACGAACTCATCAGTAACGGATCACGAACTAGATCACGAATCCAAAGAACAATCGATCACGGACATGATCGGACGGCTGAGATTCAAGGGATCACGATATCAAGGCAATCGGATCAGATCGGACGACTCTGATCGAAGATCAAGATCAAGATCGAGATGTGATCAGTATCTTGATGATGATGATGATGATTGGGTCAGATCGACGATCGGACGACCACCTAACAAAGCGATCGAAGAACCCCAAGATGATGATAGTGCGATCCAACGGTCCATAATCAAAGATGCTAATCGAGATCCAACGGTCCAAATCAAGAGATCAAGAACGGACGACCAACAATGCACTCAATCAAGATCAAGATGATCAAGGGGGAAACGGATGGCTCCAATCAAAGATGATCAAAGAACTCTATCATGATGATCATGATAAAGATCGACGGCCCAAATTTAATCCATCCAACTCCATGATCAAGAAATCCATCTCAAAACAGGGCATGGGCAAAGTGCTCTGCGACACAGGCGGGAGTCAACAGGGGGAGTGCGGCGGCCTACTGCATCGTCGCTACTGGCCAGGGGGGGCACGGCGGACGGGGGTGACGAACGGCGGCCAGCGGGAGGCAGGCCAAGAGGGCATCGCAACTGGTTGCGCAGGGCGGAGCTGCGCGCTGGGGAAAACAGGGGAGACGCTGCAGGCTAATGCTGGTGTGCGCTGAGGTGCTGCTTGCGGGGGCGCAGTTGGCTGGGGGGCGGCGCTGGAGGTAGTCGCGGGGCGCGCGGCCGGTGTTTCGTTAATGAAGAAGATGAAGAGGCCAGAAAACTAACAGGGTATATATAATGGTAGGGTTTTAGGAGATGGGTAAACGGGTCTGGGTGCCACTAACGGGTAGGGGATAGGCAGAATGGGTCTGGGCTTAAGAATAGTTAACGGGTAATAGTTAAATTAATGGGTAGTTAAAGTAATGGGTTTTGAAATGGGTATTGGGTAATAGTGTATTGGGTTTTTAAATAGAATATAGGGTTTATAAATTTAATAAAATGACAAATAAAATATTGTTGATAATAAAATGTAATTTGCATTACAAAAATGGAGTTTATTTAAAATAGATCAAATGGGTTTTAGACGATCTAGGAAAATATTCAATAAGGGATAAAATAATAATATACAATTAGGACTTTATAAAGATACTACTAATAAGAATAAAAACAATAACAACAATAATAATAATAATAATGATAAAACAATGATAATAGTAATAATAATAGAAACCCACGTAATAATAACAACAATACGATTTATATTATACTATAAAGAAAATAGTTACAAATACAATTATTGATTGAAAATAGATTTTACTAGAAGTTCCAACAACACATTTTTGACAAAAAAATTTGAAAACCAAAAAATAATAATAATAATAATTTGCAAAAATTTTTAAAATACAGAAAATACACAAAAATACATTTTTGGGAAAACAAGGGTAACAATCCTACCCACCTTACAACAAAATTTCGTCCTCGAAATTTGGTTAGGCGGTACATAAGACAAGGCAAAAACAAACAAACTAGGGAAAAAGGTAACAAAGCAGAGGGCTAAAGGAAAAGGAACAAAGCAGCGGCAACACCAGAGTAAGAATGAAAATGGATAACAATGAGGTCAAAATGGAATGCAAGGAAGAGAACAAACAGTATCAAAAGGAAAGAAACAACACAAGACAACAAAGCAAAAAGGGAGTAAACAAAACTAGAATCAAATGGAAAAAGACATGGAGATTTGAATCAAACAATTGCAAGAGATAGGGGAAACCAAAACAATGCAAGGAATGAGAAGCAACAATATGATCCTGGAACCTGTGGGTTATGGGCCCACCAGGCTTCCGCTGCGCCACTCTGATGGTAACGTTCCAAGCTGCAGACATGTCGTTGTAGACCACTTGACACCAAGCGACGATCCGAGCAGGAAGAAGAGAATGAGACACCAGATTAAAATTGGGATGTCATGCCCCGCTTGCCACTAAAAACCCTGTCACATAATTGACACATTATTGGGCTGTCGATCTTCATCATGATCATCATCATCATGGGTTTTGATCTCTTTGATTGTGAGCCATCCGTTGGATTCTTGATCATGTGGGTTTTGATGGTTGAATATTGGTCGTCCGTACTTGATCTCTTGATCTGAACCGTTGGATCTCGATTAGCATCTTTGATCATGGACCATTGGATTGCACTATCATCATCTTGGAGTTCTTTGATTACTTTGATTGGTGGCCGCTCGATCGTCGATCTGATTCGATCATCATCTTCATCATCAAGATACTGATCACATCTCGATCTTGATCTTGATCATCGATCAGAGTCGTCCGATCTGATCCGATTGCCTTGATATCGTGATCCCTTGAATCTCAGCCGTCCGATCGTGTCCGTGATCGATTGTTCTTTGGATTCGTGATCTAGTTCGTGTTTGCTTGTTCATGATTCGTTGCTGTCCATTCCCGTTATTCTCTTTCTTTTGGTTGGATTCGTCGTCCTTCAGGCAAGTAACTTGTACTACAATTCATTAGGTTGATACAAGTCAAAAAGTTCACACATAGTGTAGTTGGGTTTAGAGACGACCAAAGATTGTATTTTTCTTGATGGGTTTTGTCTCTATTGTGATAATTTGGCCATAGATGACTTATGATACCAAACTTGATAAGAGATAACCTATGATTTACCCAAATCTTGATTTTGAACCATGTATGTGAGTATTTGTGTGAATTTGAGTTTGGATGAATACCCATGTGAAATAATAGGTGTGGACATGTTAGTAACCCTAAATCATAATGTTTAGATGTTTGGTAGGTTGTATTTCAAGTTTGGATGTGTTTGGATCAATATTCTTTAAGTTATGATGTTCTAGATTCGAAGTGTGAAATCTGTATTTACTGGGTGTTCTGTTTTGATTGCTGTTTTCGTCTATGCTACAGTCCGAATCTTTATTCCAAAATAAAAGATAAATTTTAGATAATTTTGTCTATTTTCAAACCCCACTAGTTTTGCTTGATTTAGATTTCGTATGACAGAGTTATGAATGTTTTAGCACAGACGTGTCGATCAATTCCAGATTCAGTTTTTGGTTAATTTTGTTAACAAACTATTTTCAAGAACTATTCTAGACATAATATCCTTATCTAATATTTTGGTCAGTATCTTCTTATGATATTAAATGGACTACCCAGATTTTTGATGAAATTTAAAGACAAGTTTTGTATAGTGTTTCATGTTCTTTTCTAAAATCTACTCATGCTGTATTTTGCTTACTGTTTAGTAAATAATCCTATTTTCACTATGATTCCTTATACTGCATGAAAATTCTTTGTGAAATATAAAAGTTAGTCAATTCTATCTATTTTCATATCCCTTTGGCGGAATTGGATTTCGATTCACTGGTTGCGAGATATCCTAGTTTTCTTACAGCAGTGTTGAGACTTCTAGATTCGTTAAACTATGTTTTCTTGATGCTTTGGTATTTTTGATGACTGATCTATTCTTACTGGAATATTATGAAACAATATATTTTGATTCTAAACATATAGGAGAATACCCCAGATTTTTCGTGGATTTATTCAAAGTGTTTTCATGCTGTTTTCTTGTTCTTGAAGTTGTTTTTCTGATTTCTGACTGAACATGTTTTCTGTCTTCGATCCTATTTTGAGTTAAGATGTTGTGAAGTACTATATGACTTAATTATACTCATTGGATTCGTGTGGATGTCTAGTTTCCAGATTCTTCGACGGATCAAGATTTGCATTTCTGTAGAGTTCAGAATCACTGTTTTAGTACTGATCTGTCATGCTGTCCTGATTATAATCATACATTGTTTTGCTCGGTTATGTGACTGTATATTATCTATGCACGCTGATTTGTTTCCCTGAACCTAATACTGATTATACCATGTTAGTTTGATACTATTTCGTACACATTCATGCTTGTTTGATAACCATAATAAAAGTAACCAAGCCGGGGTTTAAGGGAAGATCTAGTTGTGGATAATATGGAAACGTGTACTTGGAAGGGAACTAGTGTTCCATACTGTTACTGTTACTGTTACTGTTTTCTGACCCTGTCTACATTACTTCTTATGTAAGAAGGTGTAGAGTAGAAGAGAACCACTAGGTTCTGACTGTTACTGTTACTGCTACTATTATTGATACCTGAGTACACTACCCCATCATGGTCCCCTATGAAATCTTACTAAGCGAAACTGTTTGTTGTAGCAACCATATTGTATAGGCGGCATGAAGTGCTACCTAGCTAGTAATACACATAAGACTGTAAGAACATAAACTGATACTGTTAGACTGTTACTGTTAGACTGAGACTGTTATACTGGGACTGTTACACTGGTACATTGAACATACTGCTACTGATACTGATATACTGTTATCCTGATTCACTGATATATTGAGCTTACTTTTACTAGAGACTGTTAGTTGCCATATGACACTGCCTTTGACATAAAACAACTGTACTGTTAGGTTACTGTGCTAGTTGAATGTCATATCATTAGTTAGTTTTTCTCCATGTGCTTGTATCCTATATTATTTGTGACCCGCGACTTGCAATTGACAGGTACTTGTTTTTCTCTTTTCCTCTTTTCTGCATTCGTTGAATTGCAGATTTTGGAGGACAGTTCCAGATGGTTTCGGTGACATGAAGTATTAGTACTGCATTTTATTATATTATTTCTTGTAGTTTGCTTGAACAATAATTGTATGGGTAAAAGGGATATGAGCAACTTGCTCATTTAGTAAATGAGCAAGTGATTATGTGGCATGCATGTGATACATTGGACAACTAACCATTTTAAGAACTTTCCAATCACATGCATGTCACATCATCAATTACTTATTTACTAAATGTGCAAGTTGCTCATACCCCTTTTTCCCTAATTGTATTCATGTATTTGGATTTATTCTGGTAATTGGGCAATGTGATTCAGGATTATTTGTGTTATTTAGATCATGACTATTTGAGATTAATATATTTTATTTCAAGTATTCTTGTTGGTATTTGGTTCATATGTGCATGTGGTTGACTTTTCTGGCTTCCGACTCTGATTATTTTGTGATATGTTGTAAAGAATTCCTGAACAGCTTATGGATGATGAAAATCATTCGCTAGGCTTTTGTTACGTACTCGTATTCCGTATTTTTGGGAAGCGGGGCGTGACAAGGTTTTTATGGAACTCTTTTTTTTTTCGTTCTGTTTTCACTTAATTTCGTACTAGTAATTTACACGTGCGATGCACGTTTTAATAAATATATAAAAAATGGTGCGTGGATTTTGAGAAAGAGGAACAGTCTTCTTGTTTTTTTAGGGAGGTAGTTTACGTATTTGATGGGTTTATATAAACGATTTTGGTTGCACGTGCGCTGAACGGGTTGGTAGATTGACAAATTACACTAAGGTCTTCTCCCATTATAGTAGTAGAGATTTTCTTGAAAAGTTCAGTAGCCTTACCTGTGCAGAATTATTTCTGCAAGAAGCTACAGATCAGTTTACTCATGGTGCTAACCCAGTTGTTTATCCTGATCGGCAGCTACTAATTTGCTCGATCTATTTGGTCGGTCTTTATGGTTGGCAAGAAACAATAGGTGTTCCAAGATATCAAATACTGCCGCAAATTATTTCCTTTTTCATTAGTAAGATAAAGGTTATCAGAAGTATAGATGCTGCCATGATTGCACACTTTTGCAAGGAGACACTCAGCTGCGACCCTGACTTGAGATGTGTAAGATTAACCTGAAGTTTGTGGCTCATGAGAAAGAATTGCAATGGACCTTTGTTTAGGATAAATTTCTTGTCACATACTTGCATATACAATGGAGATTCGGAACTTATTTGCTCTTCGGTCTTTGTAATTATAAGCTGGGTAGTGCTAAAAAACTCCTACTTGCATTATGCATCTATGAACAAGAAGGTATTGGTTTAGAAGGATCTCAGAGGACAACTCCTGGATTCTCAAAAAGATGATTAACAGACTCTTAAGGCAAATTTGGATTCAAACCGCTAATTATATATAATAATAATAATAATAATAATAATAATAATAAAAGATGCAAACACCACTCAAATTTTGATTGCAAAGCGGGCATGTAACAAACAAAATTTAACTGTTCATCCCTAAAACATTAACCTAACGAGCACACAGAATTTTTTTTTAAAAAAAACACGGATAATTCAATTTCTCAAAAATAATTTGGTAGGCGAGGAACTAAAATGGAAAGAGAATTACAAGGACATTCCTACTTTAAAAAAACTGTCCGACTCGGGGCGAATCATGCTTTCTTGGGCTTGATACCCTTAACCCTTGAATACAGAAAAACACCAGCAAGTGCGATTCCAGTACCTGCTCAAAGTCCAAGCAACATAATTTGTTATATGACCACGGCACGTCTTAGGAACAATACAACACATGAAAAGCTTTGTAAACAGCAAAACAACAATTATATAGTTCAAGTTTGAATAGTATGATAATAATTAGTTGTAAATAAAAATCCATGTTTCCATTAATATATGAATAATTATAAATGAGGGTGTAAAATCCAACTTCTTAGAACTTTAAGTGTGGAAAATGATGAAATTTAACTGTTGAAGAGATATTTGTTATTTTCAATATAACATGTGCAATAAAAAAAGCATAAAAATTCTGAAAATTTTACAAACCTGAAATCTTAAAATCTAAATTTCTAAGTAAATAAAGAAAGAATGGGAGAGAGAGGGAGTGAGAGAAATAGAGAAATATGAAAAAATGAAGAGAGAAGAGAGAGATAGTAATAAAGTAATAAGTTTTTTAGTTTTGGGGGGAAAAATTTAATTTTGGAATTTGAAATTTTGGACGGAAAAATATGTTTTGTGAGAATCAATCTAGGCCATTTGTTTTAGGGAAGATTGAATGAGAGCCACTTGATAGCTTTCTTTGTAATTTATTATATAGAATTGAGAATCAATATGATACTTTTGAAGGGATAGAATAAAGGGAAAAAAGTTTTATATACACCATGTTGTATGAAATATCTAAAGAATCAAATGATGGGCGGTTCAATCTCCTCAAATTCCGAGGAGATCTGGTCAAGAAATAGAACAGTTATCCTGCTCTTATAAATAATACCCATATAAAACGTATATAATTTCCTGGTTTTAAAATTTTTAATTTTCCCATGTAATGAAAACTGGAGAGACAGTGATAGTCTTTTACCGATGGCATTGATGGGGGTTACAGGGGTCCTGAAGAAGAGAACAGATGTGACGATGACGACGACCCTCTTCACGCAGTTTCCAACAGAATGAGTGACCGGGGAAACCTTGGCCAGTATCATATATGAGACCTGCCACAGGTTTCAAAATACAAAGTCAGGAATCCAAATTAAAATTTAAAATATTTTGTAATCTAGATGGTTCTGTTAAATAATAATTTATTTCATTCCCAAAAATTAATACATAATTTATTTTTTAAAAAAGCATATGTTCAGAAGTCAGATCATTGAATTATCATAAATATTACTGAACGGAATCTAAGACAATGTTAAACTTGGGCCTCATGTAAGTACATAATTTAATTTTCCCAAACCAAGTATTTTGGCAGCATAGTCTTATACCCCGAACACAACTTCGAGAACCAAAATTCAATTGTCAAAAGTCCTCCGTGGTTAGCCGAACAGAATGCAAAACCCAGTTTTACTGATATTTTGAAAACAAAGGTATAACAGAATGCAAAACCCAGTTTTACTGATATCAACTGACAAACAAAGGTATAACTAAATATGATCTCAAAAGACCACAGGATGCAGCGAAAACAACAGTTCTACCAATTTGAATTGCAAATGAGATAAAAGTATTCTTTTAGCTGAGTCACCCCAAAGACTTGGGACAAGTTTTGATATTGACATCACTATTGGTGTACAATTTCACCAACATAGGTACATATATTTAGATAGTGAGATTTCATTTTAACATAAAAATGGGACGGGTTTCACAAACTGTGGACACTAGGTTTTACTGGTTAACTATCCACCTTTCTTATTTTAATCTAATCTATGCTCCACATTACACTAAAATTTAATCCAAACAGATGTACCAAAGATTCTAGAGACCAAAATATGATGAAAACCTAATTTTGTTTGAATGAAATTCTGTTGCAAAAATAAGATTCTATTCTAAGTAGCACAGGTACTTCTACCAAGGAGTCATATCCGTACCAGATGCTTCGAAACAAATGTACCCGAGCTTACTGTGGACACTTCTCATGTGTGACCAAATTTTATAATACATTTTATATGTTGGGCACTTCTTACAAACTTGTCCACAAGGTTGTAAACGACGTTAGGCGGTGGAGGTTCGGTCAAGGGGTGCCTAGCGCCTAGGGTGCCTAGGCGGTTGAATTTATTTTGCCGATTTAGTTAATTCCAGCCCTTATAATCATCCAATCCAATTGCAAATATTCATCATGTTCTTGTGTAATGTGTAATTAAAGGATGTTTATGCATAAAAAAAGGCTTACTCGTGCAATTAAAAAAAGAATTGTCCAATTATAATAAGTGCAATATGCCAATATGTGTAATATGTACTATTGTAATATGTGTAATAGGTGTAATATGTGCAATCCATCACCAATAATACAAAAAAAAAGTAAAAACAATTCCATTACTATTAAAGATCCATACATATATAACAGATTAGTAGATTAATAGTAGTTCTCTTTTTTGGTGTTATTTTATAGTATTTAAAATTTTAAAATATGGAAAACGCTTAGGCGTTGGACATCAGGCAGATGCCTGATCAGCGCCACGAACACTTACTCAACAAGACGGCCGCCTAATTGCCTCTAACTGCCTAGACCACCGCCTAATGCAAAGACGGTTCGTTCTCCTCCATCTGAGCGCCTAGGCGCCGCCTAGGCGTCCGAGGCGAACGCCATTTAGAACATTGCTTATCCAACATTTCTTGTAACACATAACATTCAGAAGTATATTCATATTTCTTGTACTAATTAAATTTAGTTGTATGTTTATGCAACTATGCATCTCCAATTTTATAATGTAGTGGAGAATTATCACTTTTTATTGACAACATATCTTCTATTTTGATTATGAACAAATTGCATTACTGAACGCCATTTTTATTAAAATTATGCATAATTTGGATAATAGTAAGCTATGTTATATAATATTACAGTCGTATCCCCATCCCCATGTCCTATTTTTTACAAAGTTCGCGTGTCCCGCACCCATAACCGTACCTGTGTCCTAATTTTACAAAGTTGGCATGTCCCGTACATGTACCCGTATTCATGCTTCATAGATTCTATGAGACCTAAATTAAATGTGGGATTGTATTACCTACATTTCAAAGACGATGATAACGAATTGAATAATTTCTTCTAAATTTTCTACAATTAACGACCAGGCCAATCGTATGACTTTACACCTTCTTGCAACAGTGTGTAATTTGGATCATTTTTAGCCCCAGAGTTAACCATCAGCCTTATCCCTTGAAAAAGGGGTCAAATAGCAAAACTCCATGTGAAGAACACCCCGCAGAAATTTTGACTAATACTGCAAGGATTTGTCAATATTACATCAAAGCTAGTGAATCTGTGCAATGTTATTGATCGATGAAACTATAAACAAGACAGGAACTGCCATAGTATCGAAGAGGCTAGTTGGGTAGGAAAATATATTATAATGGTTAGGAAAGTGTAGAAAAAGTTGAAAGTTTGTATGTTATGGGGAATTGAAATTTTCTCTAAAGCATTGGCATCAGCCAAAAAATAAAATAAAAATTGCATTGCCATGAATGTAAAATTGTAAATATAAAATTTGGAACTAATAGAGACCATATTCTAACCTATGAAGCCTAAAAAGTATCAATGGAAGTTTTGGTGAAAAGAAATTGTTTGTGAATATAAAATTACATATATCAGTTGAAGTAGAAAAAATCTCAAACAACACTGGAATATTCAAAGTTTCAAACATTTAGCACAAATAGAGGCTACATTTTATTTAAAATAAACAAAAAAAATCAAAGGAACTATGGAAGTAGTCGTGAATTGAAGGCTATATACAATATGATGAGTTTGGTGAGAATCTTAGCAAAAGGATTATATGACTATATCATTGTGCTCCACATGCTTCTACTGTTGGCATAACTAAAAATAAGAAACTTGCTCATGAGTAACATCAGAAAAAAGCAAACAATAAAGTTCCATAATAACTTGACAATATTTAGTATCCACAATTGGGAAAACACCAACTAGTATGAACAAAAATTATGATGGATCAATCAAGACTAGTTTTTCAAAACGCAGCCTCCTAGCCCCCAAATCCACCCCCCCCCCCCCCCCAAAAAAAAAAAAAAAAAAAAAAAACTTGTGGGACCCTTCACCAACTTAATAGGTGTAACATACAAAAAGCATGGCAGAGGAGATGCAGACATGATAAAGGGTATGAAGAAATTTTTTGCAAAAAAAAAAGTAGAGAAAAGATAAATATTATAATATAACACCATGAGAGCTAACTTCTATAAGGAGTCAAAAAGTAACTTTCAAACTACAAATATTCATTAACTATAGCCATTAAGAAGTCTGTCTGATACCAAGAATTTAGGTGCACCGTTGACTACCAACCTCACATCGTCGAATAAAAGTAAACAAAATTAAAAAATCAAAAACAAAAGTAATATGTCAATTCACCAAAAACATGGACAAGATGATTGTCAGTCGTTTCAATGAAAGCACAGAAACTGATCCTCCAAATAAAAGGAATACAAGCACAGCACTAAAGCATTAGTTTCATGCCTATTGCAAAGTCTCAACAGATAAAATGTGTGTTTCTGTATAATTATCTGTTGACACAAGAAAAAACAACAAAGAACCGAACAGTATCTTACCTGTTGATAAGCATGAAAACATAACCCAGCAATGAGGGATCTCATATATATATGTTGCAGATTCAGACCCTACATTGCAAAAGTGTAAGGAACTAATCAGTAACTTGAAATCCCACACATAGACACACAGTCTGCACTTTAAACATCATATACTTACAGCAGACTGCAGATATGTAGGAGTAAACTTGACGCCTTCAAAAAACAGGGTCACAGGAGCTAACAGGAACAATGACATAATTGTTATTGTGGAGAAGAGATTTATGTTGTCCATAGATTCCTGTTTAAGAGATAATTTTAGGTTATAAATGAGAAATTATTAAGGAAACAGAAAATTAAGAATGTTCAGCAATGCAAACGACCGTAATTCTATAGCAATGAGAACAGAGCGCAATAAACAGTAAAGGACTAACTACAGAACATCTCCCACTACAGTTTGACCCATAAGACTATTACTGCTTTTTCTTTTTTTACCATCCAACCCCACATTGTTTTTTGTTTTTTTGAACTTTTGTGTGTGGATAAAAATACCCTTTCAAGGACCCCTCCCTAACATTAGTAAAGTATGGAGATTTGAGATGACATTTTATGCCAGAAAGATACCAAACTTATGGTATTTGGACAGGAAACTTTAGCAGGAAATAGAAGAGCAACTGACCTAACCATAAAGTGTGATGGTATTATTTGAAGAAATGTGGAGTCTTCAAGAAGCTACTAGTAGGAGATAGAAGTGATACTGATCAAACCATAAAGGGTGTTGCTATTATTCAAGAAACCACAGGGATTGTGGTGCTAGGGGTTGTATAATTAACCCAAAGTTGATAATCAATATCAACTTGATGAAAGGGCATCCAACAAGTAATAATTGTTTTTTTGGAGAAGTTGAATTACCTCTTTCTTAACCATGACCTTCTTGCTGAGAACATTACGTGATTGAAAGGTAACATTGGAAGCCATTGCACTCCAAAATCCAGCCCTGATTTTAGCAGGAAAAAAGGTAATGTGATTGTTAAAATCCTAGCTACAAAGAAAGAACACTTTTGTGCAGCATCACGAGTGCTCATATTTGAAAAATTCATACTTTAGTTAATTAAGGTTAGTTTGGGATATTACTTACCAGTTAAAAGAAGCTTCAGTCATTGATGCCAAACCCACACCACCAACAATTGGCACAAGGGCGAGAATTACCCACGGAGTAGGCGTCTACATAACATTAATCACAATATCAAAAAATAAGAAAAATTGAGCTGTAGCATCCACTTAAAATGACAATAATGATATGCCAGATGTGATGTTCACTACTCTTACTACACTACCTTAGTTGGCACAATCTCCTCCCCCTTGTATTTCTAAGGATCCATGTATCACAGTTGAGATTTACCACATCAGGTAGTGGCGTAGAAGTAGTGACTAAAGCACTACCCTTAAAATAAATACAAGCATTTTGTAACTCGAGCATATTCACAGAATCAGCATAGAACTGTAGAGTTCACATTCAGAGAACATGTGCCTGCAATATTTTTTTAACAGAATGATGTCCATGTGAATCACATGATCAGCATCAATTAGGAAATTTTGACCACCTTCATATACAAGAGAACATACTCGTGATATAAAATAAATTAAGGGTCTGTGATACTATGACTTAATGATCTATTTGATGCCATAACAACTAACAAGTTAACCTGATTTACATGTAGTATGTGGACTCAGGGTGAAAACTGAGCATAGAACTCACAAGGTGGGGGGGAAATTGTCCAAATATATATATATATACACAGAGAGAGAGAGAGAGAACCTTCCATTGTGCACTAGCCATGGTGTGCACTCCGTGTGCACTCGGCCTTGGGGCCTTCATATCAACAATCCGAACCGTTCAGATTAATCCACATATCTAAATTAGTCTAAATATGCAAAATCAAGTCATTTGAAATTCATTTGCCCATCCATCATGTTATTATAAAAAACGATATTCAGCCATACAAATTTGTAACACTTCAATGCAAGGGCAAATGAATTCCAAATGACTTGATTTTACATATTTAATTTAGACGTATACATAGAACGGTTCGGATCGTCGATACGAACGCCCGGAGGCCGAGGGCACACCATGGCTAGTGCACAACGGACGGGGGCTATATATATATATATATATATATATGAAAATATGACAATCTTCAATAAAATTCTTTCTACAATTATATATTGCATTTAACAAGATTTTAAAAAAAAAAGTTGAACAGATAAATTTACCTCTCCAAGAAACATGGCAGACAGAAGAACTGAGAAGAAGGGCTCCATAGCTTTGATTGTATGTGTGAATGAAACAGCAACTTTACCAAGACTCATATTGGTGAACAGGTTGCCCAATGTGTGGACCATGGCCAAAGGTAGAATTGCTAGAAGCTGCAAAGTGGATATTAAAAAATCTCATATCATGTATGTGCCCACATAAACATGCCTTGGCATGTGGTGTTCTGAACCAAAATGATATATTTCCGTACCTGTGCAGAAGTAACCTTTGGTCTCTTGTGAAGGTTTGTAGTCCACATGAAAAGGACAAAGACCGTCCCAATAGCAAACTGGGCTAATGTCATAGTCATTGGGTGTGGAAAAACCTTAAGAACCTGCAAACAGGATACAGAAACATATTTCACTTCTAAGAATGATCATTCTACAATAAAAAGAAAGGCAGTTAACTATTGTGCCCAGTATTAAGAGAGACGTCGGTAAGTTAAGAAAAACAATTATATGAGATTATGAGGTATGATGGCTCATAGGTATGTTTTCATAAAAAGGCTACAATCAATTTGGGATAACAAACACACTGGCACTCATCGACATGCTACACAAAGGAAAAGAAGAACTTAATGAGTTGGTTAAGGTATGAGACTTCAAATTTTGGAAAGTTGATGAAACAGACTACCAGTTATTTGGTCATCCACTGACAACAGTTCTTGTCTCTCTACACAACATTTCAAATTTAAATCTACATAAATCTAGAAATAATTTAAAATTTATACTAAAGTAAAATAAGGTCAAGTATCAGTACTAACAGACCAGTATAATCATACCCCTAACAAGTAACAATAAGATAGTAGACTTTTGCATTATGAAAATATCAAGCAACTACAATCTGCTCATATAGAATAATCATCAGAAACTGATCTGAGTATAGGTGAAGAAGGTATCAAAGTTCTACAATGTACGGATATTCTCTTAGCACAGACTGACAACTACACCGTGAATTTTGGTTCACTTCCACCAAGGCACCAAAAAGAATAAAGTGGTCTCCAGTAACCACAGATTTATAATTCAACATGGAGGGAGCAATTCCTACTTCTTAATCTTTATTAAGATCATAATACTATCCATAATATTTTACAACTAAGTAAGATAATTATAATTGCTATCGCACCTGCTAATTCTGTTATTAAAATAAGCATAAAGGATATATTAGCTTAAATCTTACATCTGTATTAGCTTAAATCTAATGTTATCTTTCCTAAAAACCACAATCTAAGACTAACAAAATTTCCCCCAAAAAAATTTTGTAATTACAGAAAATTGGGTTTGAGACCATCCAAGACAAGTATGGTTACTACGAGTGTTATAGAAGGCGAAATGCAGAACTATGTGATTCTTGGTCGGATATCGCATATATCGCATATGCGGTTTGGGTTTTTTATTTTTTTAAAAAACCAAAACTTTGAAAAAGTTATTTAAAAATCAGAAAAAATAGAAACAATCAGAAAAAGAGTCAAAAAATAATAAGAAGAAAAAGCGGTTGAAAATGAAAATCACATAAAATATACTTATAAATAAATAGCATAAGTGCATAATATGATAATATCGTAATACAATTAAACAAAGAAGTAAAAACAACTAGTATAATTAATTTGCAAAATTACTTATAGTCATATTGCTAAAAAAAATTTACTTAAGAATCTTGCACAAAGATAAAAAGTATAGATGAGGTAACACAGTTGTTCCTAACAATCAAATACAATAAGACATAATCAACCGGAAATCTAAAAATGGTCTGAAGGACGGTCGTATTCACTTCGGAGTAGGTGCTATCAAAGTCCCTCTCGCTCTCTTCCACCTCACTCCCATTGCTAGGAATCATCGTCACGTCCACGTTACACCACCCTCGACCACTTATTGACCTCTTTCTCATTGCATAGGTGTTCAATTGTGAAAGAAAGAAGTGATCTGGCCTTTTTCTAAACTTAAAATGGGTCGGATTGCAGGTTGGGTCCAAAAAAAACTATCCATATTAATATAACAAATCCAACAACCCACTCAAAGTATGCGGGATGATACTGGATTAATGCGGGCACATATCAGGTATACAACTGGTATGCGACCATATATTTCAATATGCAATCGTATAATCATATTTTTGACAAAATGGACCATGCAAGGCCTTAAAAAAAGTGACTCCTCACTGCATAGCGCATATGCGGCACATAAATTCGCATTTTCGAACACTTAATAGAGTATATGGCTAAGGACATACTGTAAATTTGAAATGCTAACTATTTCACTAAAATTATTCAATCTCAAAACCTATCCACACTTCCATCAGTCAGTCACACAATATCTAGGATAAAATATCAAAAATAACTTCACCTTGATTATTCCATTACAACCTACTAGTTGATGAATTCATGAGACGCAGGACCTTTATGCCAACTAGTTTCCAACGTCGTAAAAGAGCTCTACTTCAGGAAGGAAATGATGGTTACAGTGTATAGTGAATGCAAGAAGATCTATCAAAAGAGCTACATTGGTTGATCTGCAAGCACTTCACATAGCCTGATTAAATATCTTTTTGCAATAAATGTCTTATCCCTGGGTAATTACGGCGAAAATGATAACAATGGTGAAAAATACATGGACAGCATAGTTCTAACTTTGAACTTCTAACCACAATTAGAAAGTAACATGAAAGTAGTTTTAATGGCTTACACTAATTCAGCTAATACATAATGCATCTTTTCTTCAAACGAACGAAAAAATCTTTACACATATGAACAACATATGATTTTTAGCAATAAAAAAGTGATCAGTGAAATCCATTCCAATATTACTGTCCATTTTCAACAACGAGCATGACAAAAACAACAAAATCGTTGTTGGGGCTGCTGAACTACGCTTTCAGCAGTATAAACACATGCCTCAATATCAAAGCATAGCAGACAACATGAGTCAATATCACTTACCAACCCACCAAAGTAATTTCGTATTCCAACAACCAACAAATCTTCCATAAAATATTCTATCTTCAAACATTCAAAATCATTAATCAATATACCAATCTAATAATACTTAATTGTACAGCTTCGATATTTTTCCATCCATCGAAACAAACAACATTGAGGCAGATTCTTGCGATCAAAACTAATTAAACACTCTCACATCCTATGATCCTATCTACAATAATCCGGACAGATATAAAGGCAGCATCAGACCTTTGGAAAGCCATGAATTAAACCAAATCTAGAAAGAAAGAAATAATAGTTAAAAAGTAAAGGGAATAAAAGGCAGCAATCACACCTTTCTAACCAAAAGTAAATTTCCATCAAAAGTCGGAAAAGAAAAAGGAAAAACCAAATCAAGATCCAGTTAATGGTAATTAACGCGATTTTCAAAGCAAGATGGCGATGAAAGATACCTGCTTATTGTAGATGTTAAAGTAGATGTTGAAGAGATACCACAAGCCAAACAGCGCGCCGAGCTGCAGCGTCTGGAGCAAGCCGCCGCCGGCTCCGCTCTTTTCGGCGGCGATCTCGCCGGAGCTCTCGCCGGCAGCAGATCTGACGACCACCTCGCGATCCGACGGCTGAGATCGAGCGAAGAGAGGGGAGCCGATGCCATGAATTGAGATCGGCTTCGATTTGAGGGGCGAAGAGGATAACGACAATGACGGCGGTGGTGATGAGGCGGAGATTGGGGCGAATCTAGGGTTAGGGTTTGGTAGTCGAGATCTGGAAGGGGTTCGGAGGTTAAGGAGGCCCGTGGAAGGGGAGAGGGCGAACGCTGCGCTCTGCATTTTTCCTCTTTTTTTTTCCTTTTTTTTCCTTGTTTCTTTGTTTTTTTTGTCTGGGTTTATGTAGGCATGTAGCTACTTATTTTGCAATTAGACCCTTTATCTTGCGCATATTTATGTCATGTGGTACTCTTGTTTGCAAATTAATATTTCTTATCATTTTTTTCCCGGTTTAAGAGCATCCACAGTCGTCATTGTTTAAAAAATGCATAAATGCATATAGAATTTAGCGATTTTGCTGCAGTCGTCGAATGGTATTTTTGTCAATTTAATTTAATATAATAAAAACCTAAAATCAGACGGAGCTTAAAGTTGCGTCGGAGTAATTTAATTATTTTTTAATTGATATACGTAACTTCACATTGCGTCGGAAGAGGGGAAAAAAAGTTGAGGGACGCTTGCGTCCGACAAATCCGGAAGTGAGGGACGCAACTTCAAGTTGCGTCCAAGGGGTTTTCCGATTTTTTTATTTACGAAAAATTATTTTTTTAGGAGGGACGCAAGGAGAAGTTGCGTCTGACGATTAAATTAATATTCTTTTTAGAGCGACACAACACGAAGTTGCGTCGTTTAAATTATGCATAATTATCATATTCTCTCTCATTTATAGCAATCTACTGTCGCAAAATATACAAAATATGCATATTTAGCAAACGACTGCAGCACATTTTTTACAAAAATATGCATATTATGCATATTTAGCAAACAACTACAGATGCTCTAAGAGGCATTACTACTTTACTGCAACAATGTCTAGAGTTAATTCTACTTTAACTAGCATAGTATAGTGTGATTTTCTTTTTCTTTTCTCCCGAACATGCAATATAGTTTGATGATTTATGTAAATTTTTTTTGTAGCATATCATTTTGATGTAGTTATTATTAGCTTTGACTTATTTGAAAACTTGAAACTAGTATATTTAATTTAGCAAATAAATAAAACCAAAGTAGACTATTGTTCGCTCAACTATAATAAACTGATTAATCAATTCTCTCAAAAATTCAATTTTTTGTTGAGAGTTAAACGAAACAATTACAGGATGTTAATGATTTACAAGTCAAATGCACTTATCTCATACAATAAGCCGAATGTATTGTTGATATGTAGAAATTCATCAAAACACTCTTAGTTCGGAACTATCGTCGACAAGATAATTATTATCACAAAAGTTGAATCTTTGATCTATGGTACTTATAAGAGCATCCACAGTGGTGTTTCTCATTTGTCAAAAAATGGCTGCTACAGTATTAGCAAATAGAAGCAATCGCTGCAGTGGTCGTTTGCTATATTTTTGCCAAAAAATTGAGAGACGGTATATGATATACCGTCTGTCGTTTTGAAATTAAATTTAAAAAGTTAATTACTTACTAACTATTAAACTAAATTAATTAATTAAATTAATTAATATAATAATAACTAAACTTACTTACAACTACTTTAACCTTAATTAACTACTAATACCTACTGACTAAACCTACTTTTTGACTTTTATTATTTTTGGCTGGACGGGGAATGATTCCCCGTCTGACCATTTTTTCTTTTTTTTTTCTTTTTTTTGTTTTTTCCGGCCAATCACCTCCGTTCATTTAAAAAAAATAAATAAATAAATAAAAAACATCCCTCAGACGGGATATCATATCCCGTCTGATTGAGACGGGATATGATCTCCCGTTTGAGAGAAGTTTTTCTAATAAAAATTTATTAAAAATAGATCAGACGGAATATGATATCCCGTCCTCTATAATTTGAGAATCGCTATTCTGTTTCTCAAATATGAGAAACGAATAGAGATCGTTTGCTAAAAAATGGCAATATGAGAAACCATTGCAGCGTTTGCTTTCTCAAAAAATGGCAAATTGAGATTTATAGCAAACCACTGTGGATGCTCTAAATAGTCGATTAGTTGTATCGCTTTATTAAAGTTTTAAGGTAGAGGGGTTCTCAAAATAACGTTACAAAGTTGAGGGACTATTATGCAAATGCAAACACATTTTAAAGTACGCGTGTCTCATGTGAAGGCTGGTTGGACGGTGAATCTTGTTGAGGGCAGTGTAGCAAGTGTTTGGTGAGATTTGGTGGACATGCACCAACTAGGCGACATTAACGAGGAGGCTGGACCTAGACTAGAAAGCAAGGAAAACGCCTCCTAAATAGATATCGACATTGGGGCAATCTCATCCGTCCATTTCTTGTAACAAGACAGACATCAAATGGTCCAAAGTTTCTCGATTTTTCCGCCAGTTTTCCGTTACCGAATTTTCCGATGCAGCTTCGCACTCTTGTACCATTTTATTTTATTTATTTGTTTTTCAATAAATCTCTAGTACATAATAGAAAAGTTGAGGTCGTGTAATTTGTAGAAAACTCAACATGTGTATTGCCCTTATTAATTAAAATCCAAAATTTCAATTAAAAAACATGAAATGCACGTCCAAATCAAAATTCAATCCGGCCTACTAAAAACCCCACGGCTATTCTGAGACAGTTCAACTAAGAACTGTATCTTTTCACATATCAGTCCATGTTAGATTATCTTTACTTCAGGGATGTTTTTGCATAATTAGATTATGTTTTGTGATGAAGTCCACTGTTATTGTATGACGATTAAGGCCTTTGTTGCTTTTGTCAGTGTAGTGGGAACCTTTTAGAAGCACAGGTATTGCACGTATCTTCATCCCTCTAAAACCCCAAGTCCTGTAATGAAACCCTTATGAATGAAATTGATATTAAGTTCTTAGTCTATCTTTTTCCCTGTTTTTGTTCTTCTCTTAGTCGAATCATGGTTGTCACCGCCGGCAACTTTGAAAGTTTCGATGATCCACCACCGGGTAGGATCAGGATCGTGTAACGCCCCGAATTCCAAATAAAGCCGAATTCGAGATTTCACAGGATCTTTACTTCACTTCGTACAATTTTACAAAGAAATTAAAACTTTTTAATAATACATCAGAGTTCATTACAATTTGTTTACACAGCGGAAGACAAAAATGAATTACAACAATACAATTACAATATCTTTAACTTTCAATTAAAACGGCAACAGCATATCCACTTTGAAATCCAACACCTGCATGTATAACTATGGGTACGCAGTTGATTACACCCGACGAAATGTTATACACGGTTATCCTCTTTATGCCAGTGATAGTATAACGATCTCCATACTTTAACAAACCACAAAGTTGAATGAAATATAAAGTGTCAAAAGTGATTATTCTAAACATATAAATGTATGTCATGCCTTAATGCTTAATACACACATTTTTATACTAGGATGATACTAATGCACACTTGTTCGGATTCTATGCATCCTATACTACATAGGTCCGAGGGCAAGCGCCTACATACTCCACAATAAAGGGCTCAATCCCTCGCCATGAAAACTACCCGATAATAAAACAATATTTAGATCATTCCACGAATATGGGTCCCAGCTCGATGGCTATTATAACGGTTCCCTCATCGTGCGAATCATCCCGCAAGTGCCCCCTAGCCCCGGTATACGTATGTACATTGTAGACGACAAACTATCCGCCCGACTTCGCCAAGTCCCGGATTTAAATATAAAAATTTGTCTCCACAGAGCAACCTCAGTCTGCCGACTGGGTCTATAGCCACGGAGATCCACCGCCGACTATATAGAGGCAACCCACTTACGTTTGCCCAAGTTTACTACATCTTCACTTATATGTGCCTAATTATTTAGTTCAAGACATGAATAAATTTTCAAGCCTAGAATTAGCCTTACCTCTTACCGGTCTTCATCACCAATACCGAGATAGATCCACAACCATATCTCAAAATTATATCTCAATTCTTTTTATTTCAACATTGCCGGTAACGAGGTCTTACTAACTCTAAATCTCAACTTTTCATGTACAAAAATTCATGGGTATTCATACCCTCCAATAATCAATGTCTTAAACTCATTATATTCATATCTCTAACTTATCCATAATTAGATCTATGTCTCAATTAGCATCATACAAGAATCTCTTATCCATAATCAATTAACAACAATAATTCTTCTCTCGCAATTTCATTTGTAATTAAAAACTCATGAAATAACCCCAAATAATCAAGTACAATCTCTTCAAGAGAAATTAAATTCACATAGCATATTTCTTTTACTCTTCTAAAATAGTGTCATACCCTTTTAGTAATAAATCATCAATCTTTACTTACTTTCTATCTCAATCTTTCCCTTTTTTTAAAGTCTCAATTATACATGGAAAAATTCTAAAACTAATTTTAGTAAGTTCTAAAACATTTTATAGGAATAATAGGATTTTCCCAAATTTTTATTTGCATAGAAACTCATTAATTCAATTAAAACACCAAAAAAGTAAAAGACCACCCTGGGTTTCGAACTCGTGAGCGCATAGCCAGTGCCCAAGGGCCCACCCAAAAACCACTCAGTCCATATGGGCTTGGTGTCCAAATCATACACCAAATTTCCTTTATACTTATTCTCAGATCTGAGTGATTTTTCTTAAAAAGAAACAAACAAAAAAAGGTTTGGAACCCGAGCCAACAAGAAAGTCAGTGCAACGCCAGACCACTAGGCCGAGTGCGTCCAATGATACAAAGAATCTTCCTAGGCTTTTTTTAGGGTTCTCTGTTATTCTATTTTTCATAAAAAGTTTTCGATTCTCCATTGATCTAACTCTCTTATTAGACTGAAATTATTTTATAAAACTGAGTTTACTTTCCAACAATAACTCACATATTTTTAATTCATATTTTAGACACTTAATCTAACTTTCGAAATTCCTTCTTATTGATAATCATAAAGTTGCAACTGTTTATTTTAAATCAAGATGCATGTTGTATCTTTTACAAACAATCAAAACAAGTTTATGTTATCCAATTAACTTTTATTAAAAATAAAAAAATTTGCTTATCAAAACAATGTATTCTCAACATTTTTCATACAATCAATTATATCTTCATTCATGCATACTGATTCGTGACAAAACTAATCACCCATTTCTTTTCTCATTATCAATTAACAAACTACAATTTAATTTACTTAACATAGCATATCTCACTACTACTCATGCTTCATACAAATCAAAATTCTCATTTGTTACTACTAGCATGCATTGTTCTATATAACTAGAAAGTAAGAGAACACCCACATCCCATCAATTTGGACTATAATAATAATGTCATATTCTATGCATTAGAAAGTATAGAGACCACCCACCTTATGTGAAGCTTGAACAATGAAAGAAAAGAACACCACTTCTAGCTCCAAGGACTCCTTGCTCTTCTCCTCCTATCAAAAGCCTCCAAACACAAGAACATACTACTTCTCTTCCTTTTTCTTTCTTTCTCTTAATTTTGTTGTTGTTTTTGGTGTGAAAAGAATGAGAAATGGGGTGTTATTTATAGGATTTCGGGAGGGTTTAATTTGTAAAATTACACACCTAATAAATTATTCAATTTAATTTTCAACCTTTCACATTTCATAACCCTCAAAACTCCCAACTTTTTATTTGCCCACCTCTTCAAAACCCAAACTCCCAACTCTCTCTCTCATCCGAAAGAGTATACAGGCAAGCAATTCATTTCCGGGTGGGGCCCTCCAGCCACGTCACCCTCCATTTTGACGGAAGTAATAGAAGGCTCCATGCTGTATACTTCATTCAACGTGGGCCACCACCAATGCACATAATTCATTTTTTCCAATTATTTCCACATATGCCATCCAAGCACATTACCAATAGTCAACACATTTTTATTTCAACGTATATACACACACACACACACATATATATATAGGGAAAGCTTCGGTTGAGCACTACTCTAGTGCTCACCGCGTGAACACTAGGCCTTCGAGCGTTCATATCGAAAATCAAAACCGTTCACATTGATCTACACATCTAAATTAGTCTAAATATGTAAAATCAAATCATTTGAAATTCATTTGCCCATCCATCATGTGACTATAAAAACAATGATTTTCAGCCATATAATTTTGTAACACTTCAATGGATGGGTAAATGAATTTCAAATGATTTGATTTTACATATTTAGACTAATTTAGATGTGTAGATCAATGTGAACGGTTCGAATTTTCGATATGAACGCCCGAAGGCCTAGTGTTCACACGGTGAGCACTAGAGTAGTGCTCAACCGAAGCTTTCCCTATATACTTTTATATACTATTATACTCTTGGAAAATTACGGGTATTATACACACTCCGAAATTTATTTTGAAAACAAATATGCTTAAGTACGTTTATCGAAAACACGTGCGTCGCATGTAAAATATCAAAAATGCGAAATCGATTTTATCAAAGGAAAATTATTAAAATATAATCGAAAACAACATAAGAAAAATTATATTTACTAATTTTATATATTTCATGACGAAATCACTATGTACATGGAAAACACGTGCATTACCCGTACAAAAATTATCTTAATCAAAAAATACGGAAAATAAATTTCTGTTTTATAAAATAGATTTAAATACATAAAATATATAATTTAAACACAGAGAAAATATTATACGTAGCGGTGGAGACACGTGCATCAAAAACACGTAAAATGCACATAAAAATATAGAGATTGAAATATTATAGTTTAGTTGACTCAAATCAATACGGGAAATGTATAAATAGTCGGTAATCAAAATACATAGTGAAAACACATTACAAAATACACGTGCGTAACACACGATGGCAAAATTATCATTTTCAATTTTGCAGGGTGTTACAGAATGTACCATATTCTTCTCCCCCCTCTCTTTTGACCCATCGGCTTCTCACGCATCCACCTCACCTCCGCTGTCGCTGCACCACTGCGCTGTCGTGCCGCCGCAGCACTAACGCCGCACCATCGCGTTGTTGCACCTACGTTTTCTCTGTTCCTCTCCCTCTCTCTCGTGTTACCCATCAACTTCTGCATCACAGCACCGTTGCACCACCACGCCGCCACACAACTTTCGTCGCACCATCGCGCTGCCGCACCGCTGTCGCCACATCACCTCACTATTGTGCTACCGGACCACTGCCGCCCCCGTTGTTACAGCACCACAGGCGTTGTCGCGCCGCTGCACCACTGGCAGTGCACCATCACGCTGCAGCACTGTCGAACCACTTCAGCCGCACCATCGCTGTCCTGTTTAGTAATTAATTAATTTATTGATTTTTATAATGTTGTTCTATATAAAGTTACAGTCATTTTAGATAGTTAATTAATTAATTAATCTGTAAGTTTTATTATTTGATTAATATTTGAATTTTGTGTTGTTTGAAGCGATTAGGGGGGGGGGGGGGGGGTTGATATGGTTTTCATTTATCTAATTACTGCAATTCAACTTCTTATATTGTTTTTGGTTAGTAACCGTGGAATGCTGTAGACATAGTTAAATAATAAAAAATGGAAATTTTTGTTTAATTGTTTGATTGGGCAGTTAATGAATTTTCAGTAAACATCTATTTCTAATAATGTTAGTTAAATATTCCGTCTTCTAGATTAACTTAGTTGTTATAGATTAACTAAGGTGAATGTTTATTTTTTGGATTCTTAGTTCAAAATGAATGAGTTTTCTCTTTTTCTTTTGGTTTGTTCATGGTTCAGCCGACTTTTGATGTTGTTGATGCATATCTCCGATGTGTTAAATGTTGTCAATTTTGATTTTTATAATGATGTTCCAAGAGTTGTATTCCCTGTTTGGAAAATAAATTTATTATTGGGTTTGTTGGTGATTGAAGGTCTATCTTTGAAGGGTTTTCAGTTACTTGAAATTGGTTAGTGTTTACTTCAAAATTTTTGTTTTTCAGTTACATTTTGTAAGGGGAGAAGGATGGTCATGAAGAGAATGTTGGATCCAAACTAGAACAGTTCCACGTTCAACATCTTCACTCATAACCTAGGCTTTGTAAAATTCTTTGCTTTTGTTAATATATCCTATATGTTAATGGTGTTTTAAAGCCATCAATTGATTGTGTTTGTAAATAGTTTAATCATTTTCATTGTACTTCAGTTATCGGTGGAAAGTAGCTAAACAAGGGTTATGAGTGGATTTACAGACAATTCAAACATTTCAGGTAATTAATGCCCTATTACTCATTGAAGTTAATTTATATCCGCATATGATTTTCTCGCTTAATAAAACTAACTTTTAAGTTAAATTTATTTCTATCAAGGTAAATGGATAGATTATATTCAGCAAATAATCGAAAGGGTAATGACATAGAATTAGTAGACGAAATAGAATTACAGTATCAACAAGAAATTGATGCACCAACTAAAATACATCAACTATTAGAAACTCAGCAACTTGCTTAACGTAGGGAGTGACGTGGACAGTATGACAGAAATAGAAGAGTTAATATTACTACAATACAATTGGAAGATATTAGACAGAGACAACGCCAAAATGTAAGAAATCGACAATTGTTGATGTCTCAAGATCAACTAGCTGAACAAATGATAGACTAAGCAATATCAAAGAAATCGGTCCTTTAATATGAATGCGCAACGATTGGCTGATGAAAGAGTAAGAAATCAACAAAATATGCAGAATCGAATGTTAAGAATGTCTGAAGATTAACTAGCTGGACGTTGGGAGAGACTTACGCAATATCAAAGAGTTCGACGAGCTAATGTTACTAAAAATTCTATATTAAATAAAGATATGATTTATCAAAACATTTTAATTATTTCATTTAATCTACATAGAACATGTCTTTATTGATAACATTTGTGCTTTTTATTATGAAAGGAACAAATGATCATAATCGAGTGATAGGAGTAGTACGAAGAGTTGCTAATAATGAACCACACAGAGCTGCATTGCAAAGAACTAATGTAGACAACAATGAAGGAAATTGTGTTATGAATGAAGGTATAATTTAACACCGCACTTTATTTTCCTCACCACTACTAAGTTTTAAGCAGTTTAACCTTACAAAGCATGCTCCCCAATGTTTGATTGCTTCATCATAATAAGAGTAAACATTCTAAATTTCAACAATTACTGGAATGTTTATGGTCATTTAATCATTGTACTAATACTGTCATTTTTAATTGTATTTGTAACTAATACAACCAACAATGAAGGAATTTTTGTTATGAATGAAGGTATGAATTAACACCACACTTTATTTTCCTTGCCCCTACTGTTTTTTCGTCTTCTTAATTATGTGATCTTTCTAAAAATTAATTTAGGAACAACTGGAAATAATCAAATGCCAAGAAGAGTTCAAACCATTGTGAGCCACCATAATTATGTAAGAAACAATGTGAACACATCTCACTGTCAACAATTTCATCTACAACCTATAAGAAGGTGCCCACACTGTGCAAGAAAACTAACTTTTCATGAATCTAATGATTTGTGTTGCTAAACAGACAAAGTACAATCGCTGAGAATATCAGTTCCTCATGAATTGATGAGTTTTTATCTTGATCAGTCTGAAGAAGGAAGAGCTTTCAGGCAACATATACGCACTTAGAATATTTGCATTTACTTCCATAGGAGTGAACCTTGCTGATAGATTTTGTAATGCCCCGAATTCCAAATAAGATTGAATTCGAGATTCCATGGGATCTTTACACTTCACTTCGTACAATTTTACAAGGAAATTTAAACTTTTCATCATACATCAGAGTTCTTTACAATGTTTACACGGCGGAAGATAAAATGAATTACAACAATGAAAATAATATACAACTTGTATCATCTTTAACATGTAACAACATTATATCAACTTTACTTCTTCATGAGAAATCCAATTCCTGCATAATATGCTGTGTGCACGTTAGTTATTTACAACTGACGAAAATGTTATACTCGGTCATCCTCTCTATGCCGTACATATAACGATCTCAATATTTTAACAGATCAAAAACTTGAATGAAAATAAAGTGTTTAAGTGTGACTACACTAAACATGTAAGTGTATGCGATGCCTTAATGCCTAATGCAGATATTTTATACTAAGATGACACTAATGCATACTTGTTCGGATTCTACGCATCCCATACTACATAGGTCCGAGGACAAGCACCTACGTACTCCACATTATAGGGTTCGATCCCTCACCATGAAGACTACCCAGTAACAAAGCAAGATTTAGATCATTCCATAAGTACGGATCCCAGTCCCGGAGTCCACCGTCCGACTGTTATAGACTCCTCATCGTGCGAATCATCCCGCAAGTGCCCCTCTAGCCCCGGTATACGTGTATACATTGGAATACGGCAAACTATCCACCCGACTACGCATAGTCCCGGGTTTAAAATAAAATCATGTCTCCCATGAAGCAACCACAGTCCTGGAATCCACTGCCAAGCTGGGTCTATAGTCCAGGAATACACCGCCCGACTATATAGAGTGCCCCACTTATGTTTGCCCAGGTTTACTACATCTTCACTTACGTGCCTAATTCTTAAGTTCAAGACATGAATAAATTTTCATACTTAAAGTTAGTTTTACCCTCTACTGGACTTAATCAAAAAAATACGAGATAGCCCATGGCCATATCTCAAAATATATCTCAAATCTTTTCAATTTAATAGTGCCAGTACCCGTGGTCTTACTATCCCTAAATCACAAACTTTCATGTACAAAAATCCATGGGTACACATACCCTTCAATAAACATGTCTTAAACTTAAATATTCTCATCTTCAACTTATTCACAAATGATCAATGTCTTGTCTTAACACTTATTCACAAAGTAATCGTTGTCTTATCTTGACACTATTCATGATCCATTTATTCGTTTAATTCCTTTCATGAACATAAATTAATCACTTGAAAACTTACTAGCAATTTAAGCTCATAAAAATGTATCTCAACCACATCCAGCATTTCTTAAACCAAGTAAGAGTATAATCTTTTCAAAAGAAATCACTTCACACAAACATATT